>JAUTXW010000432.1:0-67500 GCA_030620095.1 Kuschelorhynchus macadamiae
GTTGTGTACTGCTCTAAAAATGACTCTAAGGCAGGAATACTTAATTTATTCAATGGAATATCCACATTAATAAACGCCTTGCACAAATCCTCATTGAACTTTGATCGTTTGAGTCCCGGTCCTAGTGAAAATGCTGTGGAGATTAAAACTTGTTTCTGAGCACACTTTTTACTTTTTTGGATCTGATGTTTTGTAGTTCCTAAGTGTTGTGTCACTTGGAATTTCTTGTTCGCAGTAACAGGAACATCACAATATTTACAAAACAGCACAAAACCGTCAGTCGTAAAATCAGGAAAATCTTTCACGAATTGATTTAATATCGCATTTAATGAACGCTTTTCTTTCGGCATATTGGACAATGTTCACGCCACAACGTGTAAACGAAACTGAATTGAAAAATTATTTCTAACATTCTTAAAACGTGCGTATTTTTGATTGTAAATCCGTGGTAAATCCATAGTTTTTAAAGCGCAGATGTTTTATTGGGTACCTATAACAATTTTAAGAAAGAATGGGTAACACCTTAGAGGAAGAATAAAAATAGAGTTCATTATTGACATATTTAGCCACTGCCAAGAGTACCTCACAGTATAAGGTCGATCGTACGACGATGCCAAGCCTAGCCAGGAACACCAATGTTTATACCCATTTATATTACGGTGAATATGTTTAAACATGATGCAATAAAATTTTCATGCAAAGAATAGTAATGTATTTCCAGTATGTTTCTAAGCAGTATAAAGAAATTACTTTTATTGCAAAATAGTAAAATACAAACTAAAATATCCAAAGTCTCAGATCAGATTTCACCAGTAACAAGAGTTTTAGTTAGCACTGTGCTATTAGACCATCCCACTTTCATTGATAAAATATCCTTATAGTAAAAAAGTATAGTAGTCTACAGTAAACATTGTTACAGGGTCACGTGATCGGCGTGGCTTAAAAACCAATAGCGGGTCGTGGAACTACAATAAATTTTAACATAAAAAAAAATAATTTGCTAAAACGTATTTTATTAGATACCAAGCTTTTCTTAGTGTCACTACTGCATGTGTTTTAATGTATTATTGTGAATTTGTTGATATGGTTCAAATCTTCTAATTATATGTTGCCTTACTTCAAGGGGCATCGTTCTAAAGGTGCGGTGAAATTACAAGAACATTAATTTTTTAAATATTTAATAAATAAGTTTTGTTTACTTTATCTAGGACATTCCGAAACTAGGAGCTTTAGTTGACCTAACTATGTGCAATGTGAGTTTGTAAAAAAATGGCCGTTTAAGTTTGGAATTTTCTTTTAATTACTAAGTAAACAGCAAGATTTCTTTTTCCAGGAGACATGTCGAATGGAAGATACCTTATTCACTTATTTTGGGTCACATGACGTATTGACCAATCCGGTTTATGATACAAAAAAGACTCTGAGGTGATTTTTTTGCCGATTACAATAGTTTTTCCTATCAGAGAATTAAAATAATTATAGAATATACCTATACTATATTAAAATAGTCGAAGGGCGTCTCATGCTCAAGAAAACGTACTGCGTTTTCGGAAAACACTAGATTTTGTATGAAATCTGTATTTTTAATTTTCATTTGAGTGGGGCCAATTTTTTAAATAAGTGTTGTCAGGTAAAGGAATTTAAATGGTGATTCTTTGGGTATTAAAAGTAAAAATGTGTTCGTAAACATGTTCTAAACTGGTTAGAATTTAAGATTTAGGATATTGAAAATTAAAAAAAATCTTTTATTATTTAAATATTAGCTATTAACGTGGAACAACAATATGACATTATTTTTAAATGTGTTCAGATTATTTGTTGCGTTTAGATTGACAAACAAAAATCTTTTTTGGCTTTTTCGCAACTGAATAAGAATATTTAACTTTAAATTAATTGAAGCAGATATTTAATATAATTACATACCTCAACATGTAGACTAGTCTGTCTACGGAATGTTTCGATGCATAATATAAATAATATTATTTAAGCAAGCATAAGAAATTATATCATTTACCTTAAGTTTTTATAGACACATAGTAGTTGTACAAATACTTTCATCCTATCGGGACTCATCAGTGCGCCGATCGTAAGAGAAAAAAACATTAAATAATAGAAAAGAATTGATTTCAAAATTTTAAAATTTTAAAATTAAAAAATAACCTAACCTAGATATGAAAAAAATGATAGTTTGCAGCCATCTATAACGTTATTTTTAAATGTGTTCAGATTATTTGTTGCGTTTAGATTGACAAACAAAAAGATTTTTGTACGCAGGCTGGCGCATCCGAGACATAAAAAAGTACAAAAACTTCTCGTACGGACAAATTAAACCTGTTCCAATTAAAAAAAGTGCTCGCAAATTATGGTCGAAGATACATCATGTGACAAGAAATGTTCCTAATTGTCACAGGACACATTAAATATAATCCGATAAAAATCTTTTCCCAGCATAGGGTTTCGATTTAACAGCAGGTGTTAAATTATAACTTTCTGACCACTGATAATGTTTTAATTTTGGCCTTCTTTTTTCTCAAACCAGTAGTTTGAGACAAAAAAGAAGTTTTAATCTGTAATATCATTTTTAGATAACGATCATAATACTGATTCAAGAAAAGTGAGATAATAAATTAAATATTGTAACTGACATGCGTGTTTAATTTTATTATAACCACATTTTTTACTATTTATTTATTTATTATAATAATATAGGTACGTATTTTAAAATTTTTCAGAAACATAAATCACATCTTCTGATAAGGTACCCTTCTTTCCTTAAGAGAGACACAATAAAATAGGGGGTTCTTTATTATTCACGTATAGTATTGTATAATATAAAAGAAAATTCTATATTAAGTGCTAATTTTAAACCATAAGCAATTAAGAATTTCAAAAATATTTCAAGTTACATTGGCATCCCAGAAACAAAATTTGAATACATTTTTATTACAATATATTTTAAGTGGCTTTTCCATATCTCAAGCTCTTAATAACAAAGCTGGATACAATTACATATTGAAGTGACAAAATAATTAAATATACATTTTATTATTTATTGATCATCAAGTATATATATATATATATATATATATATATATATATATATATATATATATATATATATATATATATATATATATATATATATATATATATATATATATATATATATATATATATATATATATATATATATATATATATATATACACCAGCTACTCTGTAACACATTATATTATCCGCGTTTCCCGTAAATTCGTAATTAACCCACCCTCCCAGGGACCCAATGCCTAATATTGAAAATTATTTTGCCTCTAATATTTTTAACAACAGATAATTAAACGGAAAATTTAATAGATATTATTGTGATCATTTTTCGATGTATAAATGATATTCCACTGATGGTAACAACGTCTCACATACGTAAGGCGTTTGGCGGTCTCACCTCATTCGCCACTTTCAGAATTTATACACGAAAAACCACGACGCAGGGTGTGAGACGGGAACGATAAATGCTTTTGTTTTGTCTATTGCAGTAAAAAGACTAGAATTTCTAATTGCAAGGTCTCCATTTAATTTTTACAAGGTACGTACAGGGTTTTTCCCTATATTTTTCCACCCACCTAGAGAGTTTATTTGAATAGATACGGAAATGTCGTAAATACAATTTTTTATGAAGATTTAGAATATTATATCATAAGTGCGAAAATATTATCGGAAATGTCAAATTTTGACAGGTTGTCAGTTTTTTTAAATGAAACACCCTGTATATTAAATCATATTCATGAAGATCTTTTTTTTTCTAATTTCAAATATATATACTTTTAATATATTATGTCAATTGGTTTTGGATATATAAGCGTTTAAACATTAAAGAAATGGTAAGGTAATTTGCGCTAAAACATAGTGAGCCATGGTCAGGACAATTGCAATGAACGACGCCTTTTTACGTTTACCGGTCAGAAGTAATTATTTACGAGCATTTTTAATATCTAATGCGTTGGACGATGGGTTATTCGGAAAAAAAGAGAAACTCGACATGATAGAATTATTTTATTTACATGGTAAAAATGCATCGATAGCTCGTAACGAATATCATAGAGGGTTTCCAGATAGACCAACACCGACTTGTAGGACAATATTAAACATCGCTAAACAATTGAATGAAAGAAAAACACTTAAGCGAAAAGTTAGGATAGTGGAAAAAAACGCTGAAGAAGATTTAAATATTTTTTTTTATATTTTGGAGGTAATTTTGAAGCTTCTATATTAAAATAATTTGTTTATCTTATTTATTCTTGTTTTAGAAAATCTCGAATTCCCATTGCAGCCACTTTTTTTAGCAAATCATGGCATACAATCCACTCAGTTCTAAAACAATATAAACATAAGCCATATAACTTTTTACCTACTCAAGAATTAACCGATCAAAATAAAATATACCGATTACACTTCTGCCAAGAAATAGAAAGACGTGTTATGATGAACCAACTAAATCTGTCAAACATAATTTTCACTGACGAGGCAACATTTACTGGAGGCATGTTTAACCGGAAAAATAAGCATTTTTGGTCAAAAGAAAACCCCCGAGCTCTTCAGACGGTCAAAATTCAGGGAATAAGATCCCTACATGTTTGGTGTGGCCTTCTTAACAATCATGTTACTGGACCTATATTTTTAAATGGGAATTTAACCGGACAAAGGTATCAGAAGTTATTAGAAAATGAAATCGAGGGGCACTTAGAACAACTACCGATTAATTCATATCTTAATTTGCTATGGCAACAAGATGGTGCCCCACCTCATAATGTCTAGCCGGTCACCAATTTTTTAAATGACAGGTATCCGTTTTGGGTTGGAAGACATGGACCATTAAGATAGCCAGCAAACAGTCCCGATTTTTCTCCATTGGACATATTTTTGTGGGGTTATCGGAAAAACAAGATATACTACAAAAGGCCAAGAACCATCCAAGCTTTAGAGCAAAATATACGAACAATCGACGATTTAAACACCCAATCACCTCATTTTATCTATGCATCCATACACAGAAAATTAAGAAGAAATATTCAGAAATGCATTATAAACCAAATAGGCTATATAGAAAACCAAAACTTAGTTCTTTAATCTAATATTATTATTTATCTACTTTATATTATTGATTTTTTATGGTATTGTTTCTTTCCACTATTCTAACTTTTCGCTTAAGTGTTTTTCTTTCATTCAATTGTTTAGCGATGTTTAATATTATGCTACGAGTTGGTGTTGGTCTATCAGAAAACCGTCTATGATATTCGTTACTAGCTATCGATTTGTACCATGTAAATAAAATAATTCTATCATGTCAAGTTTCTCTTCTTCCGAACAACCCATCGTCCAACGTATTAGATATTAAAAATGCTCGTAAATGGATATTTCTGACCGGTTAACGTCAAAAAGGCGTCGTTCATAGCAATTGTCTTGACCATGGCTCACTATGTTTTAGCACAAATTACCTTACTATTTCTTTAATGTTTAAACGCTTATATATCCAAAACTAATTGACAGAGTATATTAAAAGTATATATATTTGAAATTAGAAAAAAAAAGATCTTCAAGAATATGATTTAATATACAGGTTATTTCATTTAAAAAACTGACAACCTGTCAAAATTTGACATTTCCAATAATATTTTCGCACTAATAATATAATATTCTAAATCTTCATAAAAAACTCAACAAGTTTTATATTTACGATATTTCCGTATCTATTCAAATAAACTCTCTAGGTGGGTGGAAAAATATACGGAAAAACTCTGTACCTACTATGTATTAGATATATTATCGTAATTTTGAAAGTATTAATAGGTTATTATTTTATTTCCAAATATTCTATCATTACTCTAGTTTGAGAATTTTAAAAATAAGGTTAAGTACGGCTAAATAATAATTCTTTAATTTCCTAACCTTTGTTTAAAATGTGCCTAAACGTGTGTTCGCCACCTTTCCCCCCTGTCAACCACTATCCTCCCCAGACCTGAGTTCTGGAAGCGCCACTATTCTGGTCAACAAATAGCTTATTAGTGAATGGTGATGTACCAAAATTTATTGAGAGAGTGACGCACAAATTTTCATATAAGGAAAATCGAAGGATTGAATCACTTTACAAAAGCTGATTCACACGATTCTAACCAAATTTTTATTAAAAAGACTTCATATTCGCAAAATAAATACACTAAAATGGCGAAGGCGTCGAAAAAAAACGCACCCTCTCTTCTTTATTGCAGCACCCCTACGTTTTTAGGTCAGGAGCCGCCATTGGTTTTTCACTAAACATTTTCGACAATTATTTAAACTGTAAAGCATATTAGTCCATTATTTATAAAATAATTCAACTTTAAAAGGTGCAAATTATCTAAAGCTCTTATTTGTATAATTTTGTTAACCAATATGATTTTTTTATTACTTCATTTCCCTTTCACCCCTCATTATATATATACTTTACAGAAAATTATGTAAATATAAATATTTCTTGAATTTTTAGTCGTGCTAATTGAAAGTAATTAATCGAATCGTTTGACTTCAAATAATTCCGCTATGTTATTTACATCTGTTTATTCTTGATATAAATATGATATTTAGTTACTTACCTATAATCAGGCATAGAGACTGCGTAACTGCTAATCTTATTTATTTCAATTTACGCAGTTAAAAATATAAAAGCAATATGCAGGGTGTCATCAAATCCAAAAAAAAAACTATTGATTTACCAGGGATTTACAATCATAAATACGCACGTTTTAAGACTGTTAGAAATAATTTTTCAATTCAGTTTAGTTTACACATTGTTGCCTAAACATTGTCCAATATGCCGAGAGAAAAGGGTTAATTAAGTTCGGTATTAAATCAATTCGTGAAAGATTTTCCTGATTTTACGACTAACGGTTTTGTAAATATTGGGATGTTCCTGTTACTGCGAACAAGAAATTCCAAGAGACACAACACATAGGAACTACAAAGCATCAGATCCAAAAAAGTAAAAAGTGTGCTCAGAAACAAGTTTTAATCACCACAGCATTTTCACCAGGACCGGAACCCAAACGATCAAAGTTCAATGAGGATTTGTGTAAGTCGTTTATTAGTGCAGATATTCCACTGAACAAATTAAGTAATCCTGCTCTGAAGTCATTTTTATAGCAGTACACAAAGGCATCAATTCCACACGAATCCACGTTAAGGAAAAACTTTGTTCCAGATTTGTACGATAAGACAGTTACCGAATTGCGGAAAAAAGTAGAAGATAAAAGTAAAAGTGTCACTAGTTGAAACAACTGATGTGGAACAGAGATGTGTTGCTAATTTTGTTTTTGGTGTGTTGGGTGTAAAAGCAGAAAGGGATAAATTATACTTACTTATAATGAAGACCTTAGACCAGCTATGTCAAACATGCAGCCCAGTGAGCTTTTTTCTGCGGCCCAAATCAATTTTGAAAACAGCCAGATAATGCGGCCCGCGAACAAATTGAAAACCGTTTTTGAAAGCGCACGCCGCACATAGGGGCCAATAAGGTCAAAACCTGGCAAAAATGAAGAATACGCAAAGCTTCACATTGATATATTGATATGTAAAAATCATTAAAAGAATATACGGGCTACCCGACATCAATTTTTATTAATCCGAAAAACGACATGGTAGGCCATGGCAAGCTGTCAAATATTATCCCTGGAAACGGTAGATTTATTATTGACACAAGCAATTTTTGTAATAGTTGGTATTTTTTATGTATATTTATTAGCATTGAAGTGTTTTCAATTACTTAGTGATATGAATTCATTACCAAGAGGTAAGTTTCTCGTTTTTAGGTAAAGGGCACTATTTAATTGTAGTTGAGTTAGTTAAAATCACATACTTAAAATGGCCGCCAAATTTATTGTTTTTCATAATTTTTTATTTAAATGTGTAAAGTTTTAGTATCCATAGGTTGCAGTCCGAGCATTTTTTGTAGCATTATTATATACATAAAAGAGTAGTATTTAAACTAGTAGAGAAAAATCTTGCGCAAATTTGCGCCTTTTTGAATTACACGCTGAAAACTACACCAAGTTATAAGAAATCTACTTAATAAAGGATACCACACTAAACGTTAAAATAATATATACTATGTCTGTCCAATTTTCATTGCTTTTTTATATATTCAACTTTTAGTTATAAACTTGTGCAAGTTTAAATAAAGTCTTGCATTATGTAATTTTCGATATACCTTACAGGGTGTTAAATTAAAAATAACGTTTTTCATGATTATTTTAAACAGCCTTTGGCAGATTTTGTAAGTTCTGCATTGTTATTACAGTGATAAGAGGCTAAATTAGCATTAACTGGACTTAATATTATTACATAAGTCCAGTGGCGTCCCAGAGGGCAGCCTACTGAATTGAATATTATTGACAACAAATGTACGTCACAGACTTTTTATGTAACATATATATTTTTTTCAAATTGAGCAACTAAAAATACAACTTTTCATCCCCAAATAATTTTTATATGGTTGCTTAAAAAATACATTATATAAAATAGATTTCTTTACAATAAATTTCCGACAGCCATATGTTTTCCTGTTTATTTAAATGCAGTTTTGAAATAGAGATCTTCTGTTTCTTTTAGGGTCTGGTAATACTGACATTTTCTTAACTAGAAAATTTTTATTTGAGAAGATGAATGAGTCTGGTTTTGATAAATTAGAAGATAAAGTATTATTTCTAAAAAAATACTTGCGAACCCGAACTAAATGTCCTAAAGTCAAGGAGGCCGATTTACGCACTAAAATGTCGCATTTTATTTCTGATTTTAAGAAAAGATGGCGTAGTTCTCAAAGACAAAAGCAAAGATTTTTGGATAAAAACGTTGATTGGCTAGAATCATCCATCAGTTTTCCGAATTATGAAGTCTGCGATTCTTCTAAAAAAAAAGGAAGACCTAACATTAAATTTCAAGACGCTT
The DNA here is from genome assembly GCA_030620095.1 of Kuschelorhynchus macadamiae. Classification (NCBI taxonomy): domain Eukaryota; kingdom Metazoa; phylum Arthropoda; class Insecta; order Coleoptera; family Curculionidae; genus Kuschelorhynchus; species Kuschelorhynchus macadamiae. The sequence goes on from JAUTXW010000432.1 coordinate 8,974, forward strand.
CAGAGAGGACTAAGAGACAAAAAACAGAACATTTGAGGTCTTTAAATTCTACAGAAGAATTATGTTATGCAGCACAAATGAGTTTACGGTCTTCGGGGGCAAGTCATGCATCTAAATTACTTAAAGAAGTAACATCATCACCCAAACGTGCGGTTTGCTACACAACAGCTTATAAAAAAATGAATAATTTTAAGAATATTGTCCAGCTTTCTCCCGAGGAAGCTTTATCTACATTTGTAGATGCTCAGCAGTATAATATAATACGGAGCAAAGACAAGCAACGTTTTCCTTCTTACAAAATAATACAAAATGCTAAAAAACGTTGTTATCCTGACACAGAATTTATATCAATAAGTGACTTAACAGCCGAAATTAAACTTCAAGCACTGCTTGACCATACAGCATCTCGCCTAATGCAAGCGCAAAACATAGTTTTTAAACATGAAAAAAAAAATAAGTGAACTGTTTTTAATATATAAATGGGGGTTTGATGGATCATCCGGTCATTCCGAATACAAGCAAGTATTTGCAAGTGGAGACGCCAGTGATGCAAGTATTTTTTTGTCGTCATTAGTACCTTTGCGACTTATACATGGTGATCCTGAAAGCCCAGTAGGCCAACAAATTGTATATTGGAGTAACCCACGACCTTCATCGACGAGATATTGCCGTCCAATAAAATTTCAGTTTGCACACGAAACAACGGAATTAGCTAAAAAGGAACGCGATCATATTGAAGTTCAAATTCGTAACTTGGTACCGACAGTATGTGAAATCAATGGTGGCTTAACGTCAACGAACTTTAATAACATCCAAAAGTGCATGGAAACCACGGTGCTAGTAGACGAATCCAGATTACAATTTAACATTTCAACTCTTCATGCATGGATTCGATTCATGGAAAGTCTACTAAAAGTAGCCTATAAATTACCGTTGAAAAAATGGCAAGCTCGGGGAGAAGACAAAAAAATTGTTGAATCCACTAAAAACAAAATATGTAGAGAATTTAGGGCTAAACTAGGACTAATCATTGATAAACCCAAACCAGCGTTTGGGAATAGCAATGACAGGAACACCGCTAGGCGTTTTTTTTTAAATTCAGATGAATCGGCTAAAATAACAGGTTTAGATATTCATATTTTAAAGAGATTTGGCACAATTTTAAATACAATTTCTAGTGGGTTTGATATAAATATACTTAAATTTAAGGATTATGCTTTGGAAACAGCAAATTTGTTTGTGGGAAAGTACCCATGGTACTGTATGCCCCCTACTGTTCACAAAGTATTAATTCATGGGCCAATTATTATTGAAAAAGCGGTGTTGCCCATAGGGCAGTTGAGCGAAGAAGCTCAGGAAGCTAATAACAAAATGTTTAAAAGATATGGAGAGGGTTTTTCACGTAGAATTTCTCGTGAAAAATCAAATGAAGATATTTTACATCGTCTTTTAATTTCATCGGATCCTCTGATAAGTAGTATGCATCAACCGTTAAAACGCAAATCCCTTTTTGATCCAGATGTGTTAAATTTACTAGAGTGTCCTGACTTCAATTTTTCATCTGAGGATATGATCCATAATGATGAAGGGAGCGATGAAGAATCTTCAGATAACGATGAAGATTGATTAATAGTATCATATTTAACAAGCGTACAATGAATTGCTCTTTCAGTGCTATTTTGGTCTTACCAAATCTGAAATGAGGTGTGAATTTTACAGATTTTACACACACGCATATTTAAAAATCATAAAATACACATCTCTTCTCAGAATGTACGCAAAGTAAATATTTAATTTATAGCTAAGGTTACACGTATCAAGTAGTTAAAGCAGGTTACTAAATCAAGTAACTAAATTTAGTTGCTTGTATGGTGTGAACAGCAGCGCAAGTACTAAATCGTACCAAATCAAGCAGTTTACACCATACAAGTAACTAAATTTAGTTACTTGATTTAGTAACCTGCTTTAGCTACTTGATACGTTTAACTCCAGCTTTATCTTCATCAACAAAATAAAATTATATCATTTGGCCCATGATATTTTGTGATTTTGAAGTTTTTTTAGTGGATTCAACATTTTTTCTTTTTTTTTTACTTGTAGTAATACAGGGTGTTTCAGAATAACATGCTAATAATAAAGGGGGTGATTCTTGGGCTCATTTTAAGAAAAAAAGTTCATATGAACGTATGTCCTAAACGCCTTAACTTTTTAGATACAGGGTGTCAAAGTTTTAAAAAATAAATACTTTTTTTACAATAACTTTGTCACTACTGTAGATATCTGTATGAAATTTGGGTCATGTATTTTAGGCATTAATACGTATTTTTTGATGCATCAAGAATTCAGTTATTCTGACCAGTGCCGTTCATGCGGGTTTTGCTTTGCATATTTTTTGTATAACTGCAAGTTTTATATCTTAATATACTAATGGTATTATACCCTGTATTTAAAAATTGGTAGGGACTTTTTGCTATAAAATACATTTGTAATATTGAAACCTAACCATTGTTTCTACCTCATTTATCTCCTGCCACCAAGAGCTACCCTCCTAATATAGGAAGGGGGTTTCCGGTCATATGTCATGTGATACCACATTTTAAAGGCCTTTCGACCTGATATTATAGTTTTTGCTGTGATTCTGTTTAATATGACAATTTGCTGGATTTAAGCTAATAAAATAACTAAGTATCCACAGTATCATATTAAAGGGGATAACAGTAAAAACTTCACAGACATAATATAAGTGAAATGACCTTTAAAATGAGATACCGCACGACCGACCTCGACCTTCTGTCAATTAAGGAGTTTTAAGGGGTTGGATCCTAGGGGCAGAGGGTTAAAGGTAGAGAAGCATCTTTGGCTTTAAAAGTTGTCCTTGATATATTTTTTACAAATTTGGGCGATCATTTTTAAATTTAAATTTTGAGAAATCCAATATCCAATGTATACGTTTTAGAATGAACACCCTGTATATTTAAATCCAATTTTATTGTATCTAAGAGTCAAATTACCATCTAATATAGATATTTAACTAACCTAAAATACAAAACCAGCATTAAATATTTTTTGCCAACTTTTTACATCATTGGCCCCTATGTGCGCCGCTGCAACAATGATTGGTATAATGAAATGTACAATTGTACATAGTGCCACCTATGTTTAGGAGAATGAACTACACATACCCAACCTAAAACAATTCCATGAAATTCTATCGCGCAAAAACACAGATGACGCTATCTGAATATTCTGGAAAAAACTCGAGAAATCACAATCCGTATATAAGCCGTGTTCGATTGAGTTCAGTCGTTCAGTGTTTAGTCAGTTATGAGTCAGTTGCGATAGAGTTTCGAGTTGAGTTGCGCACTTATTGTTACAACACTTAGCAGTACTTATTATAACTTATTTGGGATACAGTTTTTAACATGTCTCTTTCAAAACCAAATGGAAATAAGAGGAAACTTGTAGATGAGCATCGTTTCTTTCAAGAAAAGTGGGAATTAAAGTTTTTTTGCTGTGAAGTGAAAGAAAAAATTATTTGTTTGATTTATAATAGTAGGGTGTCCCATTTTCGTAGGTTTTACGGGGTTTCCAGCTTATGAGTAGAGATAGAGAGATGCGGTTTTCGCGACACCGTGCTACTTTTCGATGAAACTAAAGAGGCCGCAAACAGATTTGCCCTAACCATTTTAGTTTCCGTGCTACAGGGTGATTTTGAAAATTTGTCATTTTCGGACACCCCCTGTAACTCAGCTATCGTAAAATATATTTAAAATGTTTCAACTGGTGTTTATAGATTTTTTCACGTAGAATTCAGTGGCGTACTCAGATTTTTGCTGAGAGTCATAGTTTTTGACATATTGGCATAACCTACTATTTTTTAAATGGGACACCCTATATATTATTTTTTCATCTTATTCTTCGTGTCGAGAGCTTTTCAAAAACATACCATAAGTCATATTTATTTTCATAAATAACATGAAAAAATGCATTTTTCTTTAAACGGATTTATGGCATAGCAGATCAATCGAAATAAGAGAAGGTGGCTGTGGAGCCATGGAAAAAGTTAACAAATATTTATTAACGAAATAACAAAGTAACAGCATCAGAAAAAATTAGGAAGTAGGTAAAAGGTAATAATTATAATTTCATTAAAACTACAAATATTGTTCAAATTGTAGACCATTATGTGTCCTACAAGTGTGACAAACTTTAAAAATTCTTTTTAATGCATTTTCTATTGTAAATGACTGTTTTTGTAACTCTGCAAAAGCGTTTTCGGTGGCCATTCTTAGTTGTTCTAAGTTTTCGTATCGCCTTACATAAACCTTGTTTTCTAAATAACCCCACAAAAAGAAATCTAAAACTGAGAGGTCAGGGGATCGTGGTGGCCATCGAACAGGTCCGTGTGTTCCTATCCATCTTCCAGGAAAATGGTCGTTAAGCCAGTTTTGACTTATTCTGGCATTGTGGGCTGGAGCTCCGTCTTGCTGGAAATAAATCCTATTTAGTTGAGCCAAGGGAACATCATCCAAAATTCCTAATGCGTCTTCTAGGATTCGCACGTAACCAATCGAATTCAGATTTCCTTCATATATTTGGTAAACTATTTTTCGGTTGAAAATAAAACAGGAGACATTGAATCCAAATCTGCCCTGACGCTCCCTAGGAAAAATAACATGGTTGTTTTCTTGACTCCAAAATCGCGTGTTGTGTCTATTTAAAATCCCTGAACTAGTAAAATGTGCCTCGTCTGACCAAATAATCTTTTTTTCAAAATCGATATCTTCTGCCTTCATATTTATAAACCAATTGCAGAACTCCAATCTGCGCTCTGCATCACCAGGATGCAGATGATGCACAAGTTTGTATTTATAGGGTTTGAATTTGTGCTTTTTCAAAATTTTCTGCACTTTGGTTTTCGGTACACCCGCCTCTTCGTCTATTTTCCTGCAAGATATTTCAGGAGCTGTCTGAACGAGGGCTAAAACGTTGACCTCAGATTCTTCGTTGTCTTTATTGTAAGTTCGCGATCGAGGCTTGTTAAAAGATCCATATTGGCAAAGATTATTTTTAATTTTTTGAAAAATTCTTTTTTCTGGTTGTCTTCTCTCGGGATATCTAAGATAAAATAAAGCGAACCAATAAAGTCAAAATGCAGGAAGATAAAAAAGAACTAACCTGTTCAGATAAAGCTCTGCCGCCTGATCTGCATCTTCATTAGACAATATAAAACACGCGTTCATATCATATTTCTCAAAATATTCAAATTTTTGATTCTGAGCCATATTAAAAACAATAATTATAATAGACGTCAAAAAAAATTTAAACGCAATAATGCCAAAAATGACAGCAGTAATGGCTGCCTGATCATATTTTTGTTGGCGTTGCCATGGCTACCACAGCCACCTTCTCTTATTTCGATTGATCTGCTATGCCATAAATCCGTTTAAAGAAAAATACATTTTTTCATGTTATTTATGAAAATAAATATGACTTATGGTATGTTTTTGAAAACCTTTCGACACGAAGAATAAGATGAAAAAATAATATATAGGGTGTCCCATTTAAAAAATAGTAGGTTATGCCAATATGTCAAAAACTATGACTCTCAGCAAAAATCTGAGTACGCCACTGAATTCTACGTGAAAAAATCTATAAACACCAGTTGAAACATTTTAAATATATTTTACGATAGCTGAGTTACAGGGGGTGTCCGAAAATGACAAATTTTCAAAATCACCCTGTAGCACGGAAACTAAAATGGTTAGGGCAAATCTGTTTGCGGCCTCTTTAGTTTCATCGAAAAGTAGCACGGTGTCGCGAAAACCGCATCTCTCTATCTCTACTCATAAGCTGGAAACCCCGTAAAACCTACGAAAATGGGACACCCTGTACAGTCGGTGTCCCAAAATTATATAATATAAAACGTCACTATGATATTTATAAAACTATGTTTGACAAGTATACAGGCATGGTCAGAAACAAAAAGTTAAATAAGTTAAAATCACGGTTGAAAGATCAGCAGTTTATGTCTAGAGCAAGAAAATGAATCTATACTATGAAACCATTTGTTGAAGGTGAATTATAAAAGAGTGCCTTGTAAATGCCACAGAAATTGTAAGTCCCGGGAGCGTGAAGGCATTTCAAAATATATCCTTGTCCCGGAATACTGTCGCTGAGAGAGTTACTGAGTTGGCTGCCAATATAAGTGATCAAATAAAAACAAAATCAGACTCTTTCATTGCATTTTCTATTGCCTGTGATGAAAGTACGGATGTGTGTGGTGTGGCGCAACTTGCTGTTTTTCTTCGTGCGGCTGATATAGATATCAATGTGTATAAAGAATTACTGGAATTAGTACCATTGCATGACACAACAATTGGGAAGGATATTTTCAATGCTGTTTATGGACTTCCGCAAAAGCACAATATAGATTTGTCAAAACTGTGTTCCGTTGCAACAGACGGAGCTCCTTCAAAGACTGGAGTAAAAAATGGCTTCGTTAAAATATTACAGACAAAGATCAGAGAAACGGGCAGTTACAAACCAGATTTTCATCATATTCATTGTATAATCTACCAAGAAGTTGTGAAAAAAATTATAAACTTCATAAGGTCACGAGGCCTTAATCAGCGACAGTTTTCTGCATTTTTACGAGATTTAGAAAGTGACTACACTGGTTTACCATATTATGCAGAGGTGCGATGGCTTTCGTGTTCTATGGTACTCGACCGGTTTTGGAAACTCAAAGAAGAAATACGCGTTTTCGTGAAAACAAAAGGAAAAGATGTCACCTTATTATGCGATGTACCTTTTTTACAAGATGTTTCATTTATGGTAGATATCACAAAACACTTGTCGGACTTAAATACGAAATTGCAAGGACCATGTCAAGTTATTACAGATATGCATGATTATGTGAAAGCTTTCAAGTGTAAGATGATGTTGTGGGAAAAACAGTTAGCGGAGGATAATCTGTCACATTTTCTGACTTGTAAGGCATATTAGGAAAGTACCCAAGTGTCCCAATATAATATGAAATATATTCAGAGAAAATGAGAAGCCTTCTGGCAGAATTTGAGAAGCGTTTTCAGGATTTTAAGACCCAAGAAAACAATTTTTCTCTATTTACTGGTCTTTTCACTATCGATATTGATAAAGTTCTCCCTCACTTGCAAATGGAAGTAATTGAGGTTCAGTGTCAGACATATTTAAATAAAAAATTTGATAGTGTTGGTACATTCGAATTTTATAAGTACTTGCCTGTTCAATAACAGGAAATGAGAAAATTTGCCTGTAAAATCCTGTCAATGTTTGGAAGTACCTATAAGTGTGAACAACTATTTTCTTTGATGAAAGGAAAAAAATCTCTCGCACTCTTGACGGACGCACACTTGGACGCAGTTTTAAAAGCTATTTCCGCCGATAAATTCGAGCCCCAAATAGACAACTTAATTAAAGACAAAAGATGTGAAATATCTAGCAAAAGAATTTATTGTTTATAGTTTTTTGTAATGTCCTTTTATTGGAAATTTAATAAACAGAATTGTCCTATAATAGTACTTTTTCTCTAGATTTTCAGAAATTTGTCTTCTTTAAAATAAGGTTTTGCGGTCCACCTAGTCGATGGTCTTCATGCTTTTGACCCCCCCAGTGACTTTCAGTTTGACATGGCTGCCTTAGACAGAGTAAATCATTAAACTTTTGCTGGTTTTTCAACGACTCTCTCACTCTTTTAAGGCCCGGTGGTATTAAATATGATAGAGTATCAGTCGCAATTGCAGTTGCTGCTCCGTACATGTGTAAAGCAATGAGTGGTCTACAAATATTGTACCCTAAAATGATACATGCCTCATGTCTTGTCCATGGACTTCATCGAGTTGCAGAACAAGTTAGTGCTTTTTATCCTCGAGTGAACAATCTGATTTCCTCGGTGAAGAAAGTATTCCTAAAAGCTTCGACTCGGGTAGAAAAATTTAGGCAAATTGCAAGAAACATCCTCCTGCTCTCATCACCAATTGTAACTAGATGGGGAACTTGGATAAACGCTGCCATTTATTACGCAGAACATTTCGAGACAATAAAAAACACAGTCAACCAAATTAATACGAAATACTCACATTGTATACAAGAAGCGCAAAACGTTTTGTGCAGAGAAGATGTACAGGGTGTCCGGATTTGGTTGCAAAAACAGGGTATCTCGCTAATTTTTAAAGATAGGACCTTGCGGTTTTCGCGAACCGGAGCTAATTTTTTGTGAACCTCGTGAAGCCGTTAACAAAATTTTCATAGCCTTCTTCGTTTATGGGCGAAATAGAAAATTTTGCATTTTGGGACCCCCCTCGTATCTCGGTTATCCTTTAACTTAACGCAAAGGGAAAAATTGCTGCTTATGCAGTTTTTTACGCTGGATCCAGTGGGGTAGTCATATTTTTCATTTGAGATGTTATTTTTTAGATATGACCCAAAGTTGTGTTTTTTTAAATGGGACACCCTGTATATTTGTCCAGAAATTGATTTGTCCTTTTAAAAGCTTCTCAAAAATATATAATAGTATGGGTCTATTTTAATAAACAACAACAAAAATCCTAATTTTTATAATTATCATCCCATCCTAACAATAAATCAAAATAAATATGTAACTAAATCTATTTATCAAAATATGTATTGATAATTTCGCACCAAAAAAGTACCATCTACCTAGATTTATGTAACATAAGAACAAAACAGTAATAAATTATTATGTAACAAGCCTTTCAGCAAAAATCAACTGTCGTATAAGAACTACAGTAACCAAGGAAATCAAAAGAACTGTTCAAACTGATTTCTATTTTGTTCTATGCATGCTTCGCACAATTTTCGTATTCGTTTTAGGAAATTAAGCAAAATAACGGGATGATTTTGTAAATAGCGAAAATTTTCTCTTATTGCATTTTCTAAATCTTGGACATTATCATAGTGGTCTTTGTAAATTCTATTTTCCAGATATCCCCATAGAAAGAAATCTAAAATCGACAAATCTGGATACCTAGGGGGCCATCTTATAGGTCCATTTGTTCCGATCCATTGTTTGGTAAAATTATTATTCAGAAATAATCTCGTCATTTCAAAATTGTGTGCAGGAGCACCGTCCTGTTGAAAATAAATTTCGTTAATTTTCGCTAGAGGAACATCGTTAAGTAATTCAGGTATAGCTGCCTCTAGAATTTCTATATAGCGATTGGCTGTTAGATTTCCCTCAAATATATAAAATTTTATATGTGTTCCTAATATGAAGCAGGACACATTTAGACCAAACCTGCCCTGCTGTCTTCTGGGAAATATTTGGTGTTGATTTTCCTGGGACCAGAATCTACTATTGTGCCTATTGAGTATACCAGAATTACTGAAATGTGCTTCGTCTGACCATATAACCTTCCTTTCAAAATCTCTAACCATATCGCATCTTTCTCGAAACCAATTGCAGAAGACTATCCGACGCTCTGCATCCCTTGGCTATAAGTGCTGCACGAGCCTAAATTTGTATGGGTGGTATTTGTGCTATTTTAGAATTTCTTGAACTCAAATCCCTATGCCCTTTTCACTGGCCCTACAAGAGTTTGTAGGGTAAGCTTCTGCATTAACCAAAACCGTAATTTCCTCAACCTCCCGTTTTTCTTTATTATATGTTTTCGTACGAGGTTTGATAAATGATCCATGATTAAGTAAATTCTTTTTTATCCGATACAAAGTGGATATATTAGGTTGCCTCCTTTCTGGATATCTAAATAAAAATTAAGCAATAGTATTTCAACATACCTAAAAATTAACTATTTACCTGTTAAAATACATCTCAGAAGCCGCTTCAACATTTTCATTACTTAATATAAAACAAGCTAACATATCGTACTTTTCATAATGTTCGAAAGTTTGGTTTTCTTCCATAATAATACAAATGTATTTTTAAACAATAAATAAATACAATTTACGATATTTTATATACGCGTACAAAATTGGGACATGTCATTTGCTTCCAAGAAAACAAAAGAAAACGGCATCGTTTTGCATGGCCTACTGCAAAATTTGGGATGATAATTTTAAAAATTAGGATTTTTGTTGTTGTTTATTAAAATAGACCCATACTATTATATATTTTTGAGAAGCTTTTAAAAGGATAAATCAACTTCTGGACAAATATACAGGGTGTCCCATTTAAAAAAACACAACTTTTGGTCATATCTAAAAAATAACAACTCAAATGAAAAATATGACTACGCCACTGGATCCAGCGTAAAAAACTGCATAAGCAGCAATTTTTCCCTTTGCGTTAAGTCAAAGGATAACCGAGATACGAGGGGGGTCCCAAAATGCAAAATTTTCTATTTCGCCCTGTATCTCATAAACGAAGAAGGCTATGAAAATTTTGTTACGGCTTCATGAGTTTCACAAAAAATTAGCTCAGGTTTGTGAAAACCGCAAGGTTCTATCTTTAAAAATAAGCGAGATACCCTGCTTTTGCAACCAAATCCGGACACCCTGTACGTGAGGATTTAATTTACATTAAAAACAATTTTTCTTGCTTGTCTGATACTATAAAAAAATTGAAGATGAAAGGACTTTCTTTGTCAAAAAGCGTAGAAATGACAGAAAAAGTGAGTGAAACTAACACTAAAAATAAAGTAATTTCTCAAAAATTAGCCACGGTTTTACAAAAAAAATGTTGGTTACAAAAATTTGAAAAATATTAGTGCAGTTTTGGACAATAAAGAGACATTGAATCCAGATAATGAACCATTTTTAATAAACAGTGGTTTGAATTTATATGAATATGTTCCAATTGTATCTTGTGATGTTGAACGAGTATTTTCTGAGTATAAAGTACTATTGTCAAATAATAGAAGAAAATTTCAATTTGATAATTTGTTACGTCATATAGTTATACAATGAATGTAACCGCAACTTGTTGAATAGCGTAAACAATAAATTTTAATCAGGTTTATTCTTTAAGTTAGTTTGTTTAGTTTGCTCTATATTAAAATTTTATTTAAAAAGATACTTTTATTATATAGTTGTATTAATGTAATAATTACTGGTAAAAATAGCTCTTAAAGATATCTTGAAGTGTAAATAATATAATATTTTAATTGCTTTACTTTTGCTTTATTTCTGTTTTTTTGATCCGATAATAAATGCATTTTTAAGTGCATTTTAACCCGGCATTTGTCGCTAGGGTCAAAATTTCACCATTAGTCGCACGTGAGATTTTCTCTCACATGCAAAATTTTAAGAAATAAAATACTACTATGTTTAATATTAGTTTTAATCGTAAATTAAACAGTATTCATAGTTACAAAACACGATCTTTTTTAAATTTAACGTATATTATCTTCATAAATCATCATCAGATCCCATCTCTGCTTCTGAGATACAGTTTCTACAAGAAAAAATTGTGTGTTCAGGACAAATGGGTCGCTGGCAAGTTCTACATACTTTCTTGACTTTTCTGTTTTTTCGCCGAGGACAGAAGCTACAAAAACTTTCACGGGCCATTTCTGGTTGCCTTACTTCTTCAGGTGGTAGTTTTGCGATTTTTCTAATAGAAGTTCGTAGGCTGAATGGTAAGTTTGTAATTTGGGACTGGTTTATTAGGTGAGGTTTTATCAACGAAAGAGCCAGGTCTTTCAAATATAAACGTCTAGGCGGAATGGGTTGGTTTATGTTATTTGCCTTATAAATTATAAAGCTGTTGACGCCACCAATATTTAGCATTGAAAAATATACCGTCAGGGGCCATCTACAACTTATTCTTGCAACCGAGTATAACGCTTTCATTTCATCAACCACGTCGACTTCTCCTTTAGTTAAATTATAAAAGGTTATAATTTCGGGCTTTACTTGGTCTCCTGTTTGTTCATCTATGATGTCGCCGTCGTGCATGGTGGACAAAAGTAGTACATTTTTTTTCATTTTCTTCTGAGGAACGTATGAAACTAATACAGACTTTTTTGAAAAAGCGAAGATACTACTACAAAAGCATCGTTCCTTGATATTTGACAATTCAGTTGGTATTTCTTTTTTATTTTTTCGTAAGGTGCCAACAATAGTAGTATTGTGATTGATCTTTAGGTCATTAGCCAATGGAATAGAGGTAAAATAATTGTCCATCGTGACATTCCTACCAGTACCAAGAATTGGCTCTATAATCCTCTTGACTACACTAAAAGCTGTATTTTCTACGTTATATTGGCCTTCGGGTTGTTTCCCTGAGTAAATTTCTAAATTAGAGGTATAAAATGATCTAGAGTCGACTAAAGCGTATATTTTTATGCCGTATTTGGCGGGTTTGTTTGCGATATACTGTCGAAATTTACAGCGACCTCTAAATGCCTCAAGCATCTCATCCACAGTTCCATATTCGCCAATGGTATAATGCGTTTTACAAAACTGAACAAAATCATCAAATTGTTTTCTAATGGCGGCCAAATTATCCGAGGCTTTCCGAACATCTCTATCATGGATGTTGTCAAATCGTAAAGCACTTAGCAGTGTACAAAATCTTCGCTGACTCATTGTTGCCCGAAAACATTCAGGAGATGTACCATCATCTTTCCAAAGTTCAGAAATATTGACATGGCTACTTTTTTTGATACCGGCTAGATATAAAAGACCAATAAGGGCACATAGTTCATGAAAATTAGTGTCAGCACAATCTCTGGCACGGCTATATTTTTCGCGCTTCATTCGAAGATATTCCTTAGTGCAATCGACCACTTCTTGAACCGAGGCATCAGGAAAGAAAAGTTTCCAACATTCAAGCGGCGTTTTTGCATTACGTGCTAAGCCTTTTACGCCAGGCAAATGCGTTACCAAATTATGCTTTCTTGTACGACCTCTAGTAATGGGAGCGTGCTTCAACCACTTTGTGACTTTGTCTTTACCAATGTAAATTGGTGCGTTTTGGAAAAAAACGTCGTCAGTGTCTATATCCATTAGCTCATCACTCTCATCAAAACTTTCTTGATCTTGTTCTTGGACGCCTTCATTTTTCTTCGTAATCGGATTGGTCTGTATCTGTATTGTGTAGGCTATGGTCGCTTTCTGCATCCCTTTCTGGTTCGTCGCATCTTCCTTTATCATCTTCAAGAGGTTGAAAATTTTCATTTTGATCTGAAATAAATAATAAATTATTTAGTCTACAGATCGAAGAGCAGATTGAATAGTTTCCCCAAAATCGTCGTGTATTATTACACATTTTGGTATAAAATCAAGAAAAAAAAATTATTTGCTTACCTCTGTTCTTTTCCTGCTCAAACTTTAAAAGTGCAAGGTCCACAAGTCTTTTTCCACGACTCATTGCACTACACGTAGCACTATACTAATTAAAAACAACAACCTGGAGTCTATAAAAATACTTCAAAAATTATGACGCGCTTTGTCGCGCAATGAGAGAAAATCTCACACGGAGTGCAACTGTCTCTACTACGCTCTACAAAATACTAACGCGACGCGATCGGATTACACTAATTATGCCAGAAGGTGGGGAGGGGATAGTCAGGAAAGTACCTAAAAGGACACGGATCAGTAACTTGTTAAAAATAATTTAAATTAATTTTAATATAACCGTGAGAGAAAATCTCATATAGCGACTAATGCCGGGTTAAGGAGCATGTTTAGATGCAAATTTTTAGATTATTAAATGCCTAATTATCCTAAGCCTATTTGATGAAGTTACTTAGGTCAGATTTTTTTATGTAAATATATTAGGCGGCATATTGGTTACATTCATTTTCTTACTTCGAATGTTGGTCCATTTAACTAAAAATACTTTTTGTGAACGAAAATTATTTTATTAAATATTATTCGGAATATTTCTCTTTCAGGGATAAATTTTGAATGTAAAAATGGTCAGTAACGTCTTAGTAAAAAGTTTGGGTTTTAAAAGGATTGTAATTCAAAATGAATATCACCCTGTAATTTTTCTCAGAGCATACTTTTTTTAAAATTATACCATTTGATTCATACATAATATATTACCAGATCATCCCCATATGACTCTTAATTTTTGAGCAAAGTTTCAAATTAGTCAATTAGTAGTTTTTTACCTGTGTCACGAACAGACAGACCGATAGACAGACAGACCGACGGATTTGAGAAAACGTGTTTTACGGCATCTATAGACAACCTGAAACGTGAAGATCTGCAAAAATACGGCATGTTTATTTTTCCGCGATTGCAATACTACGAGGGAAGTAAAAAGTAATGTTAAGACCCTGTCTGACCTTTCATATCTCCTCTATATAATAACAACTTGCAGTCAAGGTATAAAGCAAAGCTGTATACGATATAAAACACATCTAAGCGGGCAACAGAAAAACTTGCAACCGCTAAAATATATTTAAAAGTCTTAAAAAGTACTTTATAAACATTTTCAGGCAAAAACGTCTGCTTATTATCTCGTTGGATCCTATATAAAACAGTTTATTCCCATAGGAACTGATGTTTACACAGAAAGATATATAACCCTGTTTTGTTGTTTCGCTTTTTACATGTGCATCAACCCCAAGGAATAAAAATAAATAAGGTACCTTGCTCAAACAGGTGCAAGTAATAAATTCCCAAATATTTATCCTTCATTGTTTACGCATATGCTGGTAGCAGTTCAGATGGCGTTAACCCGTACTAAAAGAAGAATACTTGTTTCTTGTTCCTTAGCAAATAAAAATTATATTTTATATTACATTTTTTTAAACAGAAAATACAGGATGTTAGTACTAGAATTATTTTCTCAATAATGATATGCAGTAATATTGAAATAATGATGCTATACAGGGTATTTCAAAAATATTGTCACCTTTCAGTTATACGATAATTTTGTTTCTTTCCTATAGTTGATCCAAGTCCCTTGACATCTGTGTAGACCAGTTATTCTGTATTGTAATTTCAAAGGAAAAAAACAGGTATAGTCAAATCTGGTTACAGAGGCGCCTAATTTATAAAATCGTTTTTCTTTATTTGAAAGGGTTATAGTGCGGGACACGAAAGAAAACCGGGCGGAGTCAATTGGTTTAGGAAGATCGGCCAAGAAATCTCTTTAAACCAGTGGTGTCCCGTCGTTCTTTAAATAATATGGCACTCCTTTTTGACTATACGCACTTCAGATAATTAAAAAATGTAACTATGCTTAATGAACCTTTGTCTATATTTGTCTTGTCTTGTTTTCTTTCGTGTACCGCACTTCTATATCTCTTTTGTGTTGCAACAACGGCGAACTTTCGAATTTTAAAATGATTTAATTTTGATTTTTCTTGATCGATTTACCTATAAATATATTTTTTCTTCAGTTCTGTCATTGACGGTTCTCGGGCTACTACCTACGTCTACTATTATTGGACCAACCAGTAGAGTGATTTACGATTTACAAGTCCAGATTTTACAAGGGCAGCCAGCATCAGATCCAGTGAACGAAATTTATCAAAATTTTAATTTATGCAGTTTAACTTTGGGCTACTCGGGTATGCCAAAAGTGGCCGTCTGTTTCCGTTTGTCATATTACTTTATACAGGGGCCGTCATTGTGAAGTAATATACAGGGCGTTTCCTAATTGCGTGCTGATGTTAAAGGGGGTGTTTTTATGTCCTAAAAGTCTTAACTTTTGAGATACAGGATGGTAAAGAGAATCACCCCCTTTAACATTAGCATGCAATTAGGAAACTGTATAGTACTTCACAATGACGCCCCCTGTACAAAGTAATATGACAGACGGAGACAAACGGTCACTTTTGGCATACCCGAATAGCCCAAAGTCGAACTGCATAAGTTAAAATTTTGATAAATCTTGTTCACTGGCTCCCATACTATAACTACATTGATGTGTTAATTTTGGAAATATATGAGTTTTGTAGTTTTTTAAATATTAATAGCAATATTAGATATTTTTTGACACTCGGTATTGAACAGAAAATTAGTTATTTTGAAGCAGTTTATTGACAGCTACTTTATGAATAATTTTACAAAATATATGAAAAAAAACTGAGCCATTTTTAAGGTTGACGGCTGTGATTCTAATGGTTCGATTCCTTGTAAATCGTTCTCTTCCTCTGAAAATGATGAGGTTTCGTCGTCACTACTTGAAGATCCCAGTGTGATAACTAAATCATCAATAACCGTTTCAATTTTGCCATCTACTTCCCAGTATTTATCTTCAATAGCACGAACATGTTTAACATACGATTTCCAATTTTCAGCCGATATTGAGTCAATCGTTTCTAATGTTATTTTATTTAAATCTTTAATTGAAAGTTCACCGGTGTTGCGCTCTCGAATATATTTTTTTACTCCTGCCCATGCAAGTTCAGTAGGGTTGAGGTCGCACATGTATGGAGGCAGCCTTAAAGGTGTATGACCGAGGTTACGTAAAAGACCGTCAATTTTATACTTTTTTTCTCTAGGCTTGTTGGCTGATATTACTTCATATAATTGATATTTTCTCTATGTTGGATCACACACAACATTGTTCGATTTAAGCTACGATATCATATGAGCTTTTGTAGAGTATTTAGTTGGCACTTTATCTTCTACGCGAGAATGATAAGAAGCATTATCCATTACCACGACCGATTTGCGAGGAAGGTTAGGTAGAAGCTTCTCGGGCAACCACTTTTCAAAATTCTTCTTTTCTAGTGTCTTGGGAACTAGTCCAGTTGATGATACGATAATCGGTATCACATGAACCTTGTTCAGTCGCCGCATCTGCTGTCCCTCGATGGCCAACTCCGCATATTTGGCCAGTTTCTCTTGATATTTGAATAACAACAGGTTGTTATTGTTAGGTACAGCGATATCTACCAAATAAGCTGTCTTTGTTTCCTTATTTAACAGTACCACATCAGGCTGATTATTGCTATTAATATTATTATTATTACTTTTTTTTTTGTTGTCTTACAGTATTCCTGTGGTTGTATTTTATACTGACGGGATTATACTAAGTCAGTACAAAAAATAAAAATAAAAAAAAGAAATGGAAAAAAAACAACTATTGTGTATTAAGACATGATCTAACTATGCTACATGTTTTCAAAATGACCGATTTCTGGATGTTCCTGTGAATGTCTGTATTGTCTGTCTTGAATGTCTACTTGAAACAGAAAATATTGAACTAAAAAATCAAATAGAATTATTACAAAGAGATAATAAAAAAAATAACATAATTATTTTTGGTCTGTCAGAAGAGAAAAGTGAGGTTTCAGTAGAAGATATTTGTACCAAACTGAACGTTTTACTGGGTACAGAACTTAATAGGCACGGTATCAACAACATATACAGAATTGGAAAAACAGAAAAAAGTCCTATAAAAGTCGAATTTATCTCAAATCTTTCCAAGATTAACGTTCTTCGAAACAGCAAAAAACTGAAAGGTACCAATATTAGTATAGTCCCTGATTTGACTAAAAAACAACAGGAAAGAAACAGAATATTGAGGAATTACCTAAGGGAAATTCGAACCACAACTCAAGACTACTGCTACATAAAGGGTGAAAGGCTCTACAGAAATAATAAACCATATACTGTTGAGGATATCCTAGAAATTGAAGATCAAAGAGAATTAAGACATCTGCAAGGATCTTCAAGTGAACCCCAAACACCGTCGAAGAATTACCCTGAAATTACCGAAGCTAAGGAAGGTCATCTAGAGAAAAAGGACTCTCCAGTGGACAAAAACCCAGAGAAGACAGAAGAATACAAGAAGGCCTTAGTCCACGATAGAAACAAGAAAGAAGAACCGACTGACGAAAGAAGAAAGAAGGAAAACGAACTTAAATCTAGAAACAAGGACAAACAGTTAGCGACTAGCCTGTCTCGAGAAAGGAAACCGTCTCTGAGATCCCAAAAATCTTAAAAAATTCCGCCAACACACATTTAAAATTAAGATTGTAGATATAAAAAATGGACCCATATATTACTGATTATAATAGTGAAATAATAACAGGTAAACTAGTTGATAGTATTAACGATTTTAACATAATTCGTAAAAATATTGATAAGTGTAGCTTTAGAGTTTTGCATGTGAATATTCGTAGTATTGCTAAAAATTATGATGAGTTATCTGTTTTTTTGAAACAATTTTCAGAGCAGTTTGAAATAATAGTATTAACAGAAACTTTTAATATACTTAATACTAACGTATATATAATACCTGGCTATGACAATATATACAGTGAGGGCACTTTAAACCGAAATGATGGAGTGCTTATATATATAAAATCTGATATTAAGTATCAATCTAGAACTATTCAGGTTGCTCTGAGTACTGGCATAGAACTACAGATTAGAATTAATGAAACAAAATTGCTTTTAACTGCAATTTATAGGTCACCAAACACAGACAAAACTATTGTTAATACAGAACTTTATAACTATTTGGCACTTACAAAAAATAATAATTCCCACATTATTATTGGTGATATTAATGTGGACCTCTTAAGTGATGGTAATAATGAGATAGAAGAGTACAAAAATATATTAAATTCATTTAGCTTTATTCCCTATATTAATAGAGTAACTAGACCAACTAGTAAGACTTGCCTAGATCATATTTTCGTGAAAAACAACTACAGCCAAAATGCTTTTAATTCATATGTTTTTAATTACGACATTACAGATCATCTTCCGATATCCCTTGAAATTATTTACAGTAAATTTTCTACAGAAAATTACGAACAGAAATACAAAACATTTATAAATTACAATCAACTTAGGGGAGATATTGAGAAAGAGCAGTGGTTAGATATATATAATTCTGAAAATGTAAATGAAAATATGGAAAGTTTTATTAATAAATTAAATCATTTTATCAAGAAACATACGAAAACTGTAAAAATTAAAAATAATAAGACTAAAAAAGCATGGATAACACCAGCGGTATTACATTTAATAAACAATAAAAATAACATTTACCGTCAATTACGAGATAATCCTGATAATACCCAATTAAAAGAGCAGTACAACCTGCTAAAAAATTCTGTCAGAAAAACTATACAGACCTCAAAAAAAGATTATATGAATAAAATTATAGAAAAAAGTCCTAACACATCGAGCAGCTTATGGAAAGCTATCCACAGTATTTGTCCCAAAGAAAAACCAAAAACACTAATAGAATCAATAGAGATCAATGATAAATTAATTACATCTAAGAAAGACATCGCCGATACATTCAATGATCATTATAGCAACTTAGGCTTGAACTACGCGAATAAAATTAAAAGTCCAATTAATTTTGCGGAAAGTACTGAAAATTTTAATAATAGTATTTACCTTAACCCAGTAAACGTAATAGAAATGGAAAATATTATTAATAACCTAAAAATTAAAAAATCACCGGGTTGGGATGACATCAGGGCAGAAACAATAAAGGAACTAAAAAATCAAATATCTAAACCGCTAACATATATAATTAATAAAAGTTTTGAACTAGGGAAATTTCCAGATTGCTTGAAACTAGGTACTATAAAACCTTTGCATAAAAACGGAAGCAAATATAAAGTCGAAAATTACCGCCCTATATCACTTCTGTCGGTGTTTTCTAAAATATTCGAAAAACTTATAAAGGTAAGAATGTCCAAATTTTTTGCTAAACACAACATTCTTTCTGACAACCAGTTTGGTTTTAGAGAAGGTTGTTCTACAGAAGACGCTATATTAACCCTAACCTCAGAAATATATAAGGCTCTAGACAGGCGAATACCCATATTGTGCATTTTTATAGATTTATCAAAGGCTTTTGATACTGTGTGTCACAGACGCCTACTAGAAAAACTTCACTCATATGGTATAAGAGGACCTGCATTCAGGTTAATAAAGGATTACTTATCAGACCGTAGGCAGGTGGTAAAAATAGACGGTATTGTGAGCAGCACAAGGGTCGTCACATACGGAGTCCCTCAGGGGACTGTTCTTGGACCTCTTTTATTTACCACATATATAAATGATTTATTAACATATCGGTCCAGAGGAAAACTCGTAAGTTTCGCCGACGATATGGCTATAATATATGAGGGACAGACTTGGGATAACCTAAAACAGAAAACAGAGCAGGACTTAAAATATATATGTGATTGGTTTAAGTACAATAAGTTAACATTAAATAGCGACAAAACATACTACTTGCCTTTTACATCTTACTCTAATCACTTACCCAATTTGGGACCCTTACGCGTGGAAGATAAAACACTAATCATGGAAAAAACTGAATCGAAATATCTAGGAATTATCGTCGACCGGCATTTAAGATGGGATCTTCAAGTCAAACATGTTAAAAACAAATTAAGGGGATTATTAACCAAAATGGGATACCTTGCAGAGAATTTAAGCCGAAATAACCTAAAAACCCTTTATTTCTCACTAGTGCAATCTCACTTAACTTATGGTATCTTGAGTTGGGTGGGTGTTGCGGGGAGTAGTTTGCGGGAATTAAATGTAATTCAAAAATGGATACTAAGGATATTATTTAAAAAAAATATAAGGTATTCAAGTGACAAACTTTTTTCTGAAAACAGTATATTGGACA
This sequence comes from Kuschelorhynchus macadamiae, assembly GCA_030620095.1. Lineage (NCBI taxonomy): Eukaryota > Metazoa > Arthropoda > Insecta > Coleoptera > Curculionidae > Kuschelorhynchus > Kuschelorhynchus macadamiae. Next base: position 29,516 of record JAUTXW010000432.1, read on the forward strand.
TTCGACAACTTTTCTGTCAACGAGTTTTACATTATATTTACAATAATAAAATTAAACTGAATCCCATCGAACACAGTTATAACACGAGAATAAAGAAAAATTTATCTGAAGTGCCGGCACGTTTGAAAACCATTGGCCAACGTTCAGTCGAGTTTTTGGCACCAAAGATATATAATTTACTACCAAGTAACTTAAAAACTATTCAAACTTTTACGCTGTTTAAAAATAAAATAAAAAAATGGATTAATAATACTGACAGACAAATATTCAATGATTTGATAGATTTGAAATTTTTATAAAATCAAAATTTACCAGAATATGACAGATTACCCAATTGCGAGAATTTACATGATTATGACTACTTACCCAACGGATGAAACCATTTATTTTTTTTTTCTATATTGAAACGGTTTACCTGACTGTATATGCTGTGAATTAAATTCTTTTGAGCCTGTATATATTTTGTTGATGATTTATGTATGATTTTACGTCTATTTTATTTGTATATCTGAAGGCTGTAAGATAGTGTAGATTTATAAAATAGTTATTTAATATCACGCACGAGTATTTATTTGCTTCAGTGATTATCATGTTTATTTTCATTATTGTTTAATTTGATCAAAACTGTATTTTTGCATTTTTTTTTTGGGAAATAAACATTATTATTATTATTATTATTAAGTCCTAATTGAGCCAAATGCGGTGTAAACGTTGTTGGGGTGAGACCTGTTATTGATATGACGAGAGGAACAATGATGACTCTTTCCTTTTTCCACAGCCTTTTTACTTCCATTGCCAAGTCTGTGTATTTGGCGATCTTTTCACTGTATTTCGCTTGGATGTTCTCGTCGTTGGGGACAGCCATGTCAATTAAAAAAGTGATTTTCTCTTTTTTGGATTGAAAGGTGATATCGGGTCTGTTTACGGTGATTGTATTATCCTTGTGGATGTCAATGTCCCAGTAGAACTTGTAGTCTTTGTTTTCAAGTATGGATGTTGGTGTATAATGGTAGTATGGGTCTGTGTTATCCGTTAGTTTGTATGTTGTGGCTAATGCTTGATGAACGATTTTCGCTGCTGAGTTGCATCTCGCGGTGTATTCAGTTCCGGCCATTATTCTACATCCACTCGTTATGTGATCGATCGTTTTTCTCTGCTGGTGACATCTCCTACACATCTCGTCTTCAATGGTTGTGTCCTTGGTGATGATGATTATTATTATTATTATTATTATTATTACTATTAAATTATAGCAGAGTACTACACTAGGTATCTCACTATATTATAGAGACAAATAACTCAAGTGGTGACAGCCATTTTGAATATGCGGGAAAGTACGAGAAACCTTATTAAAATATCGAAAAATCAGCTTAATAAAAAATTAATTATCTAATTTTGGGTGTCCTTCATTGCATGTACTTTTATTTTACAACATAAACAATTCTAGATTAATTTAGCGTTATGTAAAAAAATAAATATTAAAAACTAATATTATTATAATTTTTACACGATATATCTCTAAGATCCACAAACTTTGTTTTGATTTCCCTGCTTTCTTTCTACCTCCCGCTATTTGCCTGATCTCTATGCATACATTAGAATGTATAATATGCTTTATGCACAGCAATGTGCATTTGGATATATGCATAGGAATTTTGGAAAGGTAAGAGATTCATTCAGAACTGGTTAAATAAGTGCAGCACTTCAGTTCTAAAGCACACTTGAGATAACTAAAATTATTGGAAGTGTATGTACCTATTGTAAATTTAAATTAGAAAACACAAACCAGTGCATGTTTTATTATGGTCAATTCGTTTCTTTCAGTGGCATATTTAGCTTACCGTAAATTGATAAAGATTGATAATTTGATATTTGTAATATCACATTTTCCTAATATACTTACTTTTTCTATTGCCGATAAACAGTCTATCTTCATTTTCCGAGGGTTTAGAAAAGTCAGAACCCACAAACATTGGTTGATCTCTATTGGTCTCTGCTATAAATTCTACATCGCTTGGCTTCTTTCATAGGGTTCGCATAGTTTTTGAAGAGTTCTTCGTTTACTTAATAATTATTTACTGAAAATTATACCTTACATGCATTTGTTGTTATATATATATATATATATATATATATATATATATATATATATATATATATATATGTATAGAGCGTCTCAAAAATTGGTAAAAAAACATAAGTTTGCGTTTGACCCTGTATATTATCCAGTATTATTCCGAAGTTTAAATTTATATTACAAAATCGTTGTGAAAAGGTATAAAAAAAAATTGCAAAAAAATTAACAGAATCTAAGAATCCATTCAAAAATTATTAAGGGTTGAAATTGATACAAATTTTAAGCTCGCCACTTTTTTTGTGGGCCAGTGTATATATATATATATATATATATATATATATATATATATATATATATATATATATATAATATTACAGAATTTTGTGCTTATTTCTTATCACGAATTCAGTTTGAGATATTACACAGTTTTCCCTAGGCATAAGATGTTATTACAAGTAATGCACGAACTGAGTTGATAGTTATATGATTTTTCTCCAATTTATTTTTAAAGGCATTTTTGGAAGAAGTCCTGACAGTTTCTTCGTGCAAAGCATTCCATGCATACACCACTTTATGGTATTTCTTTTTAACCAACTTCCTGGAATGTTTTCTGAGATTTAGGTTCCTGTATTTGGAAAAGACGTCTAACTCAAGATCTGAAGGGTACCATTTGGTTATTTAAAATCTACGCTGACAGAAAATATTTAGCTTGTCTCTCTCTCTTTTCTCTGTGCACAATATGCTATGTACTTAGTTTGCATATGTATGTGTTTTGGGTTTGTTTGTTCAAATATACCTTAAGTTTTGTTTTTACAAATTTTAGATTTTTTAAGAATCATTGTCCACATGTTTGGTTTCTTTGATTGAATTAACATTAAGTTTCGTTATTGCAAATTTATTTGTTATAACCAATTTTATTAGTACTAAGCATAATACTTTTGGTATAATAAAGTATAAAACTTGGTATAAAACTAATGAAAGTTTTGCCATCTCTACTAGTTGAGTTACAGTTTGCTAAATTTGAATAAAATATTCTAGAAATGCACGAGGTCGACGAAAAATTAAATAAAAAATAAATTGCGTTTAAATATAAATATGTTTATACAGGGTTCGCCAAACTCAGTGGCGTATTAGAAGTATATGGAGAACGAGTAAAGATATTTACTTGAGATTTGGGTAAGTTTCATACTAAGAAGTGAACTTTATTTTAAAAATAATTTCGAAGTTGCGGCGTTGCCAGCTCTATTGCAGACAGACAGAAAGTTTCTTTTTTTAAATAAAATACCCTGTATATTATTGCATTGTCAAATTCTATGTATTATTCTGAGCATTTTTTATGTAGTATGTCCTATACCTAACTTGAGAGGTTTCTGAAATAAAAATTATTTTCTAATTTTTAAGGGTCAAATCGAGTTCAATGTAAAACACGATATATTTTTAGAACGTTGTCCCAGAATTCTGAAATTTTTATACGAGTTTCCGAACATGTAGGTTAATTGACGACTCAAGGTAATTTTTAATTAAAAGTTATACAGGATGTATAAAAATATAGTTTATTCGCGATGAACAGAAATGTTCATAACTCGATTTTTTTAAATGGAACACCCTGTATATTTTAATTGCATCAAATAGAGAGAGAGACATTGCCTTTCAAATGACATTAGGTATTCCTATACCTATCTCTGATGGGTAATGAACTAAGTGGCATTTTAAAAAAAAATCGACCATTTTAGTATTTTCTGTAAAAAAAATCTATTTTAAGCGCACTGAATAGAGAAGTAAACATTTTTGTCAAATACTGGCAAGTTATTTCTACGTATATCTGTCTTAATGATACCTAAATGGAAATACTTTTCTTGAGAAAAATCGATAATTTAATAGTAACAATATGTATTCACAAACGCTTTTGATAAAAAATTAACGATACTACCGAATAAAACAATACTCACGATGGAACACCCTGTATATTTTTGTTGCATCCAACAGAGAAAAAATTACCTTTCAATAGTATTAGCATCGATGATGATTAATTAATTAGATGCCATTTAGTAGAAGCACGAATAATATCTCGTAAAACGAAAGATTATTTAACTAGTAGGCTGTGCACGCCTGTCATCTCCCAGGAAACCAAACAGAGAACATTTGTTTTTAATATGCATAGTTGTCAAAAATTCACTAATTTAAAATGGCAAATTCTTACTCAAGTGTAGAAATTCTAAATTTGTTTTATGTACACGGTCAATGTGATAAAATAATATCAAGAACATGTAGACAATTTAATCAACTTTATCCAGATTCTGTCCCAATGAACGAGAAAAAGTTTAAAAGAATAGAGAAGAATTACAGAGAGTACAATAATGTTAAAAGACCAAGACTTCAAGTCAAACCTGTAACAGGTAACGAAGACAATGAAATTACTGTTTTATCTTATTTCCAGGCATTTCTTACAAATCGGTGGAAAGAATTTTGCACAAACATAGAATGCATAATTATAAATTTATAACAGCCCAGGCTTTAGAGCCTACTGATCCTCCTCAGCGCGTCGCATACTGCGAAATGATCCTGATGCGTACACAAGAAGATCCCAACTTTTTAAAAAAAGTTATTTGGACGGATGAGAGCAAATTCACAAAAGAAGGGATATTTAACAGAAGAAATTCACATTTTTGGTCCAAAGAAAATCCTTATTTTATCAGAGAAAAAGGTTTTCAATACAAGTTCGGTTTCAATGTATTTTGCCTCATGATGAATGACAAAATAAAGTTTTGCTTTTACGATGAAAATTTAAATTCTGAAAAATATTTGGAAATATTGAAAACTACAGTTTCTGATTTTCTCGACGAGTTACCATTGAACTTACTCCGGAGCTGCTGGTATCAGTTAGATGGGGCACCGGCTCACTGTACAAACGAAGTAAGTGCGGAACTTACTACAATCTTCGAAGACAGATGGATTGACCGACGAGGTCCATGGATTTGGCCACCTAGGTCCCCAGACCTTACCCCTCTCGACTTCCATCTTTGGGGCAGGGTAAAAGGGATAGTTTATCAGACGCCAGTAGAAACAAAGGAAGAACTCCTAAATCGGACAAGAGAAGCACTGCTGGCATTATCCGCGGAAGAGATTCAAAAAGCAACGAGTCATGTAATGACACAAGTTCTGGAATGCCTCAGAGTTAATGGAGGACACTTTAAACAGTTCAGTTACTGACAATTCATTTGGGGATAGTTCTGTTGTTAGCTATATTTTTGTAATATTGTTTTATTCGGTTGTATCGTTAATTTTTTATCTAAAGCGTTTGTGAATACATATTGTAAATATTAAACTATAGATTTTTCTCAACAAACGTATTTTCATTTAGTTATCATTAAGATAGATATATTATTGACAAAAATGTTTACTTGTCTATTTAGTGCTTTTAACATAGATTTTTTTTCCAGAAAATAATAAAATGGTCGATTTTTTCTTTTAAATGCCATTTAATTCATTACCCATCAGAGATAGGTATAGGAACACCTAGTGTCATTTGAAAGGCAATGTCTCTCTCTATTTGATGCAATTAAAATATACAGGGTGTTCCATTTAAAAAAAAATCGAGTTATCGACATTCTGTTCCTCGCGAATAAACTATATTTTTATACACCCTGTATAACCTTTTATTAAAAAATACCTTCAGCCGTCAATTAACCTACATGTTCGGAAACTCGTATAAAAATTTCAGAATTCTGGGACAATATTCTAAAAATATATCGTGTTTTACATTGAAGCCGATTTGACCCTTAAAAATTAGAAAATAATTTTTATTTCCAAAACTGCTCAAAATAGGTATAGAACATACTACATAAAAAATGCTCAGAATAGTTCGTAGAATTTGACAATGCAATAATATACAGGGTATTGTATTTAAAAAAAGAAACTTCCTGTCTGTCTGCAATAGAGCTGGCAACGCCGCAACTTCGAAAATATTTTTAAAATATAGTTCACTTCTTAGTATGAACCTTACCCAAATCTCAAGTAAATATCTTTACTCGTTCTCCATATACTTCTAATACGCCACTGAGTTTGGCGAACCCTGTATAAGGTTTTAGTAATAGAATTGGTCAAAAATACATATCCTGCATTTTTACCCATCAATTAAAAAACGCATTGTATTTTTACGTAAAAGAAGTTTGAAAACAAAGTTAATTCCAATTAAATTTAAACTTGAAAAATTAGTTAAAAATTGCTGCTCTAATAAAACTGTTCAACTGAACGTGCAGCATAGTCAACAGATAAATTATAGTGTATGTTTATTAAGGAATTTTTAACAGAATCTTGAACTATTATACAGTTTCATTTTTAATAATAATGCTTAAGATAGGAAATGATGCTGCAGATATCTAGCTGATTTAAAGTAGCTTGTAAATATTTAACATAATCTTAGCCATCCGCATCGAATGTCATTAACGCTTTGTATCGACTGCAGTGTAACAGTATCCGAGACAATTCATTCATATATCACCGTCAAAACTCGCCATTACGGTCAAGTATATTAGGGGACATCGAATTTTGTATCTGAAGAGTTCGAGGAAGGCAGCTTCATGTGTTTAAAATGAGTTTTCCTTAACAACGAACAAAGATGCTTGTTTCGCAAAGAAGATAGTATATTGCAATTTGCATGAAGGTATAATCATTCAAAATTTTTATTTATTTAATGCCAACAAGATCGTCTTTTGCAATGCAAAGTTCGTGTTCATAGGATTCTGAACTCCCGAAATGACCGAGTTTATACAGGGTGTTAATTAAATACATAGCCTAACTTTCAGGGATGATTTCTGAACCAATTTTAAGAAAAAATGTTCATATAAACATAAGGTTTAAAAAGAACCATTCTCAAGATACACAGTGTTAAACTTAAAAAATACGGATTTTTGTTAATATCTAGAAAATCTCTTAACGTATTTTATTGAAATTTGGTGTGTGAAATAAACGGTGAAAATGCTAATTTAAGTTTTTGTTTTAGGAAATTTATGGTACGCCACTGTCTATTTTAAAAACTGGTGACCTTCGCGTAATTATACTTTCTGTTTTTTGGTATAATGGACCGTTTTCGAGAAAAACAAAAAATTGGGATCACTATACTATTAAAAAAATTAAAATTTTGCAAAACCTCTTAAGATGTTTTATTAAAATTTGGTACGTAAAATAAGTGTTTAAGGTGTTTTTTTTGTCGATCGGAAGAAAAAACCGATTAAGGCACTGGCGTGCGCATGTGCAATAATGCCGATTTTTATTTTAGTAAATCTATGATCCGCCACTGTTTATTTAAAAATCTGATAGCTTTTCCTAAATAGCCGTTGTATTTTTTTTGTATAATGAGCAGTTTTTGAGAAAATAGACATATCTGTGTCTCTGCAAATACATGCGTCATAAAAACGATTCCTGAAAATAACATAGTAAACCTTGACAATTAAAATTAAAAATAGTGTTGTTAATACATTATTAGTTATTTCGTTTTCTGTTTTTTAAAATGGTTGAATATACAAACAATGAAATGTCAAACATGCCCTTTGTAGTAACAGTTCCGCTCCTTCCTGTACCTAACACACAAACCTTTATTAACCTCCACTTACGGTATGGGGAGATTTAGAGGGAGAACTGATCTCACAGGAAGACGTAGAAAAGTAAGAACTGTTCAGATGTAGGAATCCGTTCTTAAAAAAATGGATAAAAATCCTCATACAAATACCAGAAAAATTGCACATCTACTAAATATTACCCATTTACTGGTATGACAGATTTTAAGAGAGCAACAACTTTATTCTTATTACGTACAATGTGGTTGAAGCTCTTTTGTCTAGTACCTTTCTTAAACGAGTTGCTTTCTGCACTTTTATACAAAATAAAATATTTGTTAGAGCAGAATTTTTAACCCAGATGTTTCTTCCGTATTGCAATCATGAACTTTCATAATAAACACATATGGGCTGAAGGCAATCCTCACGCAATAATTGAAAACCACTTTGAAGGGAAATTTTCAAATGATTTAATAATAAACATAAAATACCGACCTGTACTGAGACATCCTTGCAAACCAGACCATAATTGCTTTATTGGAGGTAAAATACCACCTGATCGTTTTGAGCCCGGCAACTTCATGACCATTTATCGTGTTTCGGATTATACTAGACTATCGTATGCAGTTAAACCAGGAACTTAAGCGGCATAAGTAAGTTTATGTTACTCTGGTGGTAGAAAAGTTAATAAAGTATGCGCTTGCAATAATTTAAAAGTTGCTCTAAAAAACGTGTTTGCTTACGATAAAATATAAGTCGTTTGGATCGGAACTGCAGAGGATTTTCTAACTGGGCTGCACTTTCTTTCTTATAGCCTGAATGGCGAAACATACCGATACGCCCAGCCTGAACTTTCATGTTTCATTGTTGCAAAGAGATCCGCTATGGTGTATCGCATTTTAACTTAATTAGGTGTTAGTATTTAAACCGAAAATATGCTGATATCTGAATTGGTCTTGATGGACCACCATCATCACCACATCCTCTTTAATTTCCCTATGGGGGAGAACTGATAAGATTTTGGTAAAAATTCAATATGTCAAAAGAAAATGGCGGCCTAGTGAAACGTTAAATCAATTATTACTGAAAAACTACTTATACAATTTATCTCAAACTTTGCACAAAAATGAAGTATTGTCTAGAAATCAACTGGTAAAATTTCGATACGAATTCAAGGTGGCGGCACAAAATGACGGCTTAATATAATTCATCTTGAAAAAACTACTTCATGAATTGATTTCATATCGTGTGCCATAACTAATTGTGGTATAGGAATGAACTAGTAAAATTGTGTTATAAATTTAAGATGGCTGAGCAAAATGGCGGCCAAATAAAATGTTTGTAGTCGTAAAAAAATCATCCTCTCGGGTTTTACATATCTTCCACATTTTAGCGTCCTCAGATGCCAAAAAGATGTGCTTTTATCAACTCCGTCGGTTTATCTGTCTCTCTGTCAGTTCGCAGCATAGCTTAAAAACTACTTACCAGATGTACTTCACATTTTAACAAAAATTAAGGGTTATATGTGGATGGAACAAGATGGCGGCCTAATAAAACGTTAAAAAAGGTATTACTAAATAAACTAATTATATAATTTACCTTAAATTTTGTACAAAAATCAAGCGTTACACAGGAATAAACTGCTAACATTTTGGTATGAATATAAAATAGCCAAACAAAATGGCGACCTAATAAAATATTTAAAAAATCAGCCTGAAAAACTACTTAGTAGATTAATTTCAAATTTTGTACAAGCATTAAGTGTGATATAGAGATAAACTGCTAAACTTATGGTACGAATTCAAGATGGCGGCCAAATAAAGCTTTGAAAATTAATTAGGTGTTAGTATTTAACCTGAAGATATGCTAATATCTAGTTTGGACTTGATGGACAACAATCGTGGCCGCCTAGATCACCTGATATAAATCCTCTTTAGTTTTTACTATCATTTTATGTTGTAAAAAGTACAATTAAATCTTATTTTTAAACTGTAATTTTCATAGACAAATATAAAGCTTTTTTAAGTTTTTGTTCACTGCACTGCACAATTTTTAGTTTTCCAAAAAGGATAATTTAAGTCTAATTTTTTCGAGATCCTACCAAATCAGCATATAATACAACGTTGTGCTTTTTTTAGCATATTGTCAGATATTTGTCAGATTTTAGAGTAAACAGTAGCGTACCAACAATTTAAAAAAATAAAAATCGGAATGGTTGTCCATGCGCACGCCAGGGGCTCACTAGGTTTTCTTCGGGTCGGTAAAAGTAGCAACTGAAACACCTATTTTACATACTAAATGTCAATAAAATACCTCAAGTGTTTTTGCAAATATTGAAAAGCGACCATATTATCTCAAAGTGTAATAAACAAATTAATAAATATGCACAGAATCTAGGTCTCAGTCAAAGACAAGTTTATTAATTAAGAATAGGTGACATGACATGACATGACAAGAATTAGTTCTTCTTTTTTATTAATGTAGCATTGTACTTTGCGACAGTTAGTCAAGTTCGTCCTGAACAATCTCTTCCTTTTTTCATTTTGACCTATCAGTTCATCAAAAATTCACATCGAGATCTCTGATTGGTCGCCCTAGCGTAGCCTGTTTTGAACTTAATTGTTTTTTTGTCTGGTCATGTTTGTTTTAGGTACTTTGTAAAGTGTGTACAGTTTACTGTAAAGTTATATAATATATATTTATTTGTATTATCCGTTGTAATGTATATTCATTTTAGGTATGATGATGTCCGTTAGGGTGAAACATACCACCTATTCTTAATTTATAAACTTGTTTTTGACTGATACCTAGACTGAGTATATATTTTAATTTGTTTTGAAAATATTAATAAAAAGCTTTATTTTTTGAAAATGTTTAATAAGATAACTTACTCAGAATATTTATTTTCCTACAAAACCGTCCGTTATACCGTATACCAAAAAACAAACACAAAAGTCAACTTTTAAGTAAATTTGGTTGGTAATTGCGAAAATTCAATCAATTACCATAATAAACAGTGGAGTACCATTAATTTACTAAAATAAAAATTGGAATGCGCACGCCTGTGGCTCAGTTGACTTTCTTTGCCTCTGAAAAAGTAGCATTTTAAACTATTTAAAAAAAAACTAATTTATTTTATCTACAAAGTTTCAATATAATAATAGGTAAGGAGATTTCCAAATATTAATACAAATCCTTATTTTTAATTCACGCGTAAAAGAAAAGTATTGTATCGTGAAAAAATCATCCTCCAAGATTTTTTCAGATCTTTACATTTCAGTTCACCCCCATGGGGAAGAACTGATTAGATTTTGGTAATCAATATGTCAAAAGGAAATGGCGGCCTAGTGAAATGTTAAATCAATTATTACCGAAAAACTACTTATACAATTTATCTCAAACTTTGCACAAAAATGAAGTTTTGTCTAGAAATCAACTGGTAAAATTTCGGGACGAATTCAAGGTGGCGGCACAAAATGACGGCTTAATAAAATTCATCTTGAAAAAACTACTTCATGGATTGATTTCATATTTTGTGCCATAACTAATTGTAGTATAAGAATGAACTAGTAAAATTGAGGTATAAATTTAAGATGGCGGAACAAAATGGCGGCCAAATAAAATGTTAGTAGTCGTAAAAAAAATCACCCTCTCGGGTTTTATCTTCCACATTTTAGCGTCCTCAGATGCCAAAAAGATGTGTTTTTGTCAACTCCATCGGTTTATCTGTCTCTCTGTCAGTTCGCGGTATAGCTTAAAAACTACCAGATGTACTTCACATTTTAATAAAAATTAAGGGTCATATGTGGTAGTATTTTGGTAAAAATCCAATATCCCTGAACAAGATGGCGGCCTAGTAAAACGTTAAAAAAGTTATTAGTAAATAAACTAATTATATATTACATAGGAATGAACTGCTAACGTTATGGTATAAATATAACATAGCAAAACAAAATGGCCACCTAATAAAATATTTAAAAAAGCCTGAAAAACTACTTAGTAGATTAATTTAAAATTTTGTGCGAGCATTAAGTGTGATATAGATATAAACTGGTAAACTTATGGTGCAAATTCAAGATGGCGGCCAAATAAAGCTTAGAAAAAATTAACGTAAAAATTCGTATTCAATTGACTTTAAATTTTGTAGAAAAATTTAATGTGGTGTAACAGTGTACTGTCCTGCGTTACGGTCAGGCAATTTATCATGATAATAAATCTATATATTTTTTAAGTAAACATATTTAATATTTGATAATTTAAATATTTTATTACTTACAGACCTATATTGCGCATATTAAATTTTCTAGATTCAGTTAAGCTTGCGGTTGTACGTAAATAGACTAATTATAATTACTGTGTATATTAAGTTATTATGTCACTATATTTCAGTATTTATTTGAAGCTAAGGATGCATGAATTCTTTCGTTTCAGTGATATCATTTTTTTAGTTTTTTTTTTTTGATACATACGAATCTCCCTCATATTTGTATAAATTTGGCAGCCAATAGGCGACACGTTGTCCACCGCGTGGTGTAGACTAGATTTTGGCTTTCCTTGTTCCTCTTAAAGCAGATTTAAAAATGCGTTCTTGACGCACACTCAAATAATGCTTACTTCGTTGGCGAATAATTGTATGCATGTCGTTGATCATAATAAATACAAGGGGATTTGATATTTAATATTATTATCATTCAATTGGGAAGACAACATAAAGATTAAAACCTATTTTTCCTAGTTATTTTTGTGTTAATTTTGGTTTGTTGAATTATAATATTTATATAGCTTATAATTAAATGAGTTAAATAAATTGTTCTAGTATATATTTAAGCAATAGTTTTTCTTTTCAATTAAAATCATTTAAGACATACGTTTAGTTTGGGGTTCTAATTTGCGCCGCCACAGTAGTTCGCTCTCTTGTAAAGTTTTGGCCAAAACTCAGTATATCGAAAACCTTTATTTTAGTGAATATGTTTAAAATATGTTAAAATATATATTTTAAAATCATAACGGTGTTATTTAAAGAATGTCCTACGTAAGATCATACACTTTAGAGCACCTAATTGTAAGCGTTTTACATACAAAAATCGACCAAAACTTTTAACAATTTAATATAAAAAACGAATTAAAATACCCGTTTAAGCGTTTTTAAATTAATTTTAAATGGTCAAATTTATGCTGAGGCTATACTTCACATATTCTCTTCTTAAATAATATCGGTTTTTATCAATAATTTAAAAATAAATAACACTAATCATTTTTGCGATTTGCATTTTTGCAGTAATTTTTATCTATACAGCCAAATCAGAGTCATCCAAGCTGATCCAAGTTATTATTTTTAGCTAAAAGTAAGCCTCACAATGTCCTTTTAAGGAATATTGCCAAATTAGCTGCTACTATCTGCTATTCAGTTAGTAATATTAATATAGGTTGGCTTTGGAAACATGGTTTGTTTACTTTTCACGCGTCGCGTCATTCTTAGTTGTTATGGTGTCAGTTCAGTTATAACTGAAGAGTTAACATTAAAAATGCAAGTAAAAAGAAAAATATTGTGCGATATTTTAATAGAAAACAACGGAAATGAAACTTTTGTTTTTAATTACCTACAAGAAAAATATCATTTTTCTGGTAATAGTGAAAAGTTAGCGTTTGACGGTTTAAGGCGCCATTTTTTGCCGCAATTTCGTGAAAAATGGAAATTGGCAAGTCGCAATAGAACTTTTTTTTATAAAAAATGTGCTTCGTGGTTGGAAGGTTCATTGACGCTGTTCAAAGGAAAAGGAGGGAGGCCAATTAAGACTCTAGAAAACTGTTCCGGTCGCTCAAAACGAAGAAAAGTGTCCTCTTTAAGTAAACATACCAACTTATCTGCCGCTGAATTACAGCATCTTTTAGTATTAGTGTTAAATTCATCAGGTAAAAACACGAAGCTCAATTAATTAATGACATTTTGGAAAACGGTGCAAAAAATTATAAAAAAATCACATGTGATGACATTCCGGATTTGTTTACAAAAGAAGAAGCCTTAGCGTTAATAACCGATACAAAACTTTCTAAATATCAATATGAACATTTGCGAAATCAGTGTAAGCTTAAGAACTATCATATTTTTCCTCGATATGCTTGTATTTTAGAAGCGAAAAAGCAATGCTATCCTACCAAAGAAAAAACTGTTATATCTGAGAGTGGCGTAGATGTGGAACTACAGTCTTTGTTAGATCATACTGTTAGACGACTGCTATTAGTTCCAGATATAAAAAGTAATATACTGGCAACACCACCAGAGACATCAAGGTTAGTACTAAAATCAAAATGGGGATGCGATGGTTCATCTGGTCAAAGTATCTACAAACAAAATTTTTCGAATCCCAATTTAACTGACGAGTCTGTTTTTATGTCATCCCTCGTTCCAATCCAACTATATGACGTTTTAGATTCCACAACTTTTTTTTGGAAAAATGAGCGACCATCATCCACAAATTACTGTCGACCAATTTCGTTTCATTTTGCTAAAGAAACAAAATCGTATGTTACTGATTTTGTTAATTCCATAAATGACCATATATCTAAATTATCAGATACTAAAATTGAATTTCCTGGTAAAACGGTATACGTTAAGCATGATTTGTTTTTAACAATGATTGATGGAAAGGTGTGTCAGATTCTAACAGGCACATCATCTTCAGCGTGCTGTAATATATGCGGGGCAAAACCTTCCGAGATGAACAGTATACAAATTATTCAACAGCGACAAGTAAATCAAGATGCATATAAATACGGATTGTCACCTCTTCATGCTTTAATACGGTTTATGGAATGTGTGCTTCATGTTTCTTACCGTTTGGAATTTATGAAATGGACGGCCAAATCATCGAATGAAAAAGAACTTCTAAAATCCAGAAAATCAAAAATTCAATGTCAGCTCAAAGAAAAACTTGAAATAATTGTTGATGTGCCAAAACAAGGTAGTGGCACATCAGATGATGGCAATACAGCAAGACGATTTTTTAAAAATTTTGAACAGGTGTCAGAAATAACTGGATTTAACAAAGAAATACTTAGACGTTTTGCAGTTATTTTACAAGTTATTAATAGCCGATGCGATATTAATGAGACAAAATTTGAAAAATATTGCTATGAAACGGCCAACATTTTCATTCAGCATTATTATTGGTATTATATGCCATCATCATTGCATAAAGTTTTAATTCACGGGGGTCAAATTATAAAGTCCATCAGTCTTTCAATAGGCCAGTTAAGTGAGGAAGCAGCAGAATCTAGAAATAAGGATTTTAAAAGATTTAGGCAGTCTCATTCTCGAAAGCGTTCTCGCGTTTCAACAAATGAAGATGTAATACATGCGTTACTTATTTCTTCTGACCCATTAATTACAAACTTGAGGTATAAATGGCAGATCAAAAATAATGAAACAGAACTGTACAGCGATTCTATAGACCTTTTAAATTAATATCAATGTTATTCTACACTTCAACTTTCTTTTTACTTGATAGCTTAGGAACTATACAGGGTGTTTTCAAAGTTAAGTCATTTACTTTAACAGCATACAGAGCTTGCCAAAAGAAATTGATTTGCCAAAAATCACCTACATAAAAGTTCCATAGTAAAGTACAGTGTGCCCAAATTTGATTGCCAAGTGGAAATCTTTTTTATTTTCAATTTTTCAGCAACAACTTATTCTTGATAAAAGTTGGTGCTTGAAAAAGGAAAGCTTTTGACAATATTGAACCTGACTGTACCCTTTGGGATATGCCAATGCAATTGACAATTTTTATTTGTATGGCTAAATAGGCCTCTAATCACTATCTACAAATAAAATTACCAAATTTCAAAAAAGTTGGTTCAAAAATTCTAACATAAAAAAAAATTAAACTAATTTTGAACACCCTGTATTTTGAAAACTGAGCGACCGACGAAAAAATGTTATTCTTTATTATTGTCTTAAAACTAAGTAAGCATTCATCCCTTTTATTTTGTAAAAAATGTTAGGAAATACCCTATTTTAGGTCGCATATTATTAGCTTATTGTTAGATTCTTTTTGGGTGCTCCTGTATATTGCCAATTGTAATAAAAACTTGTATATTATCAAAATATAATTAGACATGCTTAAAAAATAGAAACTGATACATTATTTTTGACAGATATAATAAAATATAGGTTTTGGCCACATGTGTTCATAAGGGCGAACCAGTGTGCGTCAGCCCAGCAAACCTGTGTTGAGATTTGGCTATCCTTATTCCTTTGTTAAAAAAATGCAACATTTTTTTGAATTCTTGTTTATCTGGTAAACGTATTGGTTTCACGTTTAGCAAGCCATTTTATCTTTAGAACTTTGTGCAAGTCGGAAGCCATTTTGACGGGTCAAACTCTTGAAACGTAATTTATTAGTTTTTTCCAGAGTTACATCAGTCAGGTAATACATTAAAATTTGTAATTACATTATTGATTATTTAGATTAATTGTTCAAAATTTAAATGTGATTTTTTTTATGAAATTTTTACATTATATTACTTAATTTTTTTTTCTTTTCCTTTCAGCTCTACAGCAACTTGCCCTTTTTTCCTACTAACTAGTTTATTTTGAAACTATTAAAATCGAAATTTAAAATTTCATTTCATAATTTTGTCTTTATCCATTTTGAAATCAGTACTTGGATTTCTGGATAAGTTTTTATTGCTAGACGCCTAACTAGCCCCCTTTAGAACTAGCCACTAGTTGCCAGATAATGTTTTGTTGTCTGCCACAACTGTTTATTTAGGCTTGCTTAAATTAAATATTGGATTGATCGAATTCCGATCCCAACTGCATGATAAATTCAATTTTGGTTCCGAGGAAATAAGGTCATCCCGGATATAATTCGTCATAAATCCTGTTCGAGAACCATTGAGGGAGAGGAGTAGGTAGGCGTTAAAACAAGAACTGATGCAGCCTTGGGCCGTCCACGAGGTCGTGGGTTCTCCACCACGTTGCGCCAGCTATTAAGAGTTTTGATGAGAAATTTCCACTTTTTTTATTGTCTAAAATTTTGTATTAGTTTATTTCATCCGAAAATTTGAGGAATTAATTATCTTAATAGTGTTTAAATTATTGGCCAATTATGGTACATATAATTTAAAATTAAAGTGACCGTAATTTTACAAATTATTTCACAAGAATTTTCCTTTTAATTATTGCTAATTTTTTTAAATTATCAAATAATTCACCTGCTACGTTGATTTTGAACATTTGCCTTAGTGTAATTTAATTATTTTATAATAAATTTGGTAACTTGTTGGTTAAATAGTTTTTTTATTTAGTTAAAGTACAGACAATAATTTCAGAAAAAGGATTTTCTGCAAGGTCCGACTTATAACACGGCGGCACATTGCTTACTTTTTTTTATTGCGGATGGCGCCCTTTTAAAATCTTACTTAAGCTCCGTGTTATAAGACGTGTCTTCTGAAAAGAATACTGTATACATTCAATTATCGAAAAGGACAGAATAAATAATTAAACTAGTTAAAACAACCCCGCCTGTCAACTCATGCCAGAGCCGGCAAAAAGAGCTGTCGTGCCTAGGCCCTATTATTAAGAGGTTTGCCTAGTAATATTATGTTCGTTATAACACCCATACGTTACAGTGATATAGAGATAAACTGGAGCAAATTCAACATGGCGTAACAAAATGGCGGGAGTGTCAATGTAAAAACTACTTACTAGCTTTATTTTCAATTATGCCCAAAAATCAAGTGTGGCATAGGTAGAAAGAAACTGGTAAACTATTGGTAGGAATCCAATACGTTGGAACAAAATGGCGCCCAATAGAAGTCTTTGTATATATGCGTGATACTTCACTATTTCTAATAAAAGAAAGTATTCATAACGAAGGAAGTTGCGGGTAAAGGAAAATCACCGATTTTTTTTTAATTTATAGAACATTTTTTAAGGGTCCAGTAAACTATCCTGACAGAAGATTTTTGCATATTTTATTTTTTTACCAGAAAGTACCCATTTGTAATATTACATTTCAAAAATAAAAATTGCGGGTTATGCAAGAGTTTTCCTAAAAAAAATTAATTAAAAGTCACACTCGGTCACAATTTGCAAGCCTTAAAACAAAAAATTTAGCAACGTTGCCAGATTTTAGATTTACCAATTCGTTAGAGGAAATGAAATGACCAATTGAAAATTAGGGGCAAGTTTTGTTTACCTGAAATGGGTTATTTGGAAGAAAAATATTTGATTGCCTTCTAGAAGCCCTTCTTAACAACGGAAATGAAAAATTTTCCTGCGGAAATGCGTCATTTCCATTGTACACCCCTTTTTTTTTTTTTTTTTTAATTTAGAAGCTTGCGGGATCTTGGAGCGAATAGGGGTGCTGGGTGGGGTAAAAATACTTTAAAGGGAAAAGAAATCTTTTCTAGAAGTGTTTCTTAACAACGGAAATGAAAAAATTTATTGCAGAAACGCGTTATTTTCATTTTCATACACAGTTTAGTATACCTGAAATCAGTTACATGAAAACTTTGCTTGGCATCTCATCCCAAATGCTTTCCCAAGCACCAAAATGCCAAAATGTTACTGCGGAAATTTGTCGTTTTAATTTTCCGACAAAATTTGTATAGTTTAGTTTACCTGAAATCAGTTACATAAAAAAGAAGCTTTGATTTATATTCTAAACTTTTTCCTCAAGATAAAAATGTAAAAATTTGTCTGCGGAAATTTGTCATTTACATTTTTCACGGAAATTTTGCATAGTTTAGATTACCTGAAATCAGTTACATAAAAAAAGCTTTGATTTTCATTCTAAACTTTTTCCTTAACATAAAAATTTAAAAATTTGTCTACGGAAATTTGTCATTTCCATTTTTCAGCGTAAATTTTGTATAGTTTAGATTACCTGAAATCAGTTACATAAAAACAGCTGTGATTTACTTTCTGAACTTTTTCCTTAACATAAAAATGAAAAAGTGTGTCTGCGGAAATTCCATTTTTCACGGAAATTTTATATAGTTTAGAATACCTGAAATTAGTTATATAAAAAATAGGCTCCGATCAGCATTTTGAGCGCTTTTCGAGGGCGCGGCACGATTGCGGACGAAACATTAGTATTCAGTTTTTCACAAAATGAAGTGAGGGCACGATTGCGGAATGTAAAAATAACGGCTGAACGCATCGTATTGTCAGCGACATTTTATACCCGTATACGTGACAGCCCGAAATTTTTTTTAGATAATCTCAATAATTTGTCTGAGTCACGAAGTTTCATATAAGTATCTGTCTGCATATCTTTGAGAACTTCAAGGAATATAAACAAAGAAGGATGATCCTTTCTTGAGTCAGGCAATCGAACAAATATATACGAGCATTCCGCAATAATGCCATCGATTATTTTGCCTCCATCCGCAATCATGCCTTCGTTTTCGTTACTTAAAAAATGTAGAAAAATTTAGAATGTAAATCAAAGTTTTTTTTTGTGTAACTGATTTTAGATATTCTAAACTATACAAAATTTCCGCAGAAAATGAAAATGACAAATTTCCGCAGACACATTTTAACATTTTCGTGCTTGGGAAAGAGTTTGGGATGAGATGCAATGCAAAGTTTTCATGTAACTGACTTCAGGTATACTAAGCTGTGCAGAACGGAAATGACGCATTTCCGCAGCAAAATTCTTATTTTCCGTTATTTAGAAAAGCTCCTAGAATATGTAAAACTAGATACTTTCCTTATAACCAATTTCAGGTAAACGAAACTTGAGCCGAAAATTATTTGGACAACAGAATTGTAATTATTTATTGTTATTATTATAGCTTTAATGAAGGTTTTATTGACGAACCTGGGCTAACCTAACGTTAGCGTGACAGATCCACCTAACAATATAGTTTTTGTTACAGAAACATCCCGCTTCTTTACGGAAACCCTAACTAATCCTAACCTAACCTAATCCGCATTTTTATTAATTAAAGTTTTGTTACAAAAAAAATTAGTTTTACATGTATCATAACTTATTTCTTTAATTATGAATATGGCAACGTCGCACATCTAATTAAAAACAAGCATGGCGATGGGAACAGTCGGAAAAATGTTTGAAATCAAAATTACCTTTGATTTGTATAATAATTCCTTCTTAAAGTAAATTTTGAATGCTGATGAGAGTTTTCCACACATTTTCTCAATTTGGACTGCTAGAATGGTAGATAAACACAAAAAGAAACAGAAATAAACGAGATTTAAGAGTGTCAACATAGTTTACCGAAACCTTTTTTAAAACTATTTTTTGGGTTTTTTGACTACGATTGGAAAAAATAAAATAAAATATTTACCTTATAAAATCAACAGATAGTCTTAAGTTCTGGGTCCACTATGAAGGTACCCGAGAAACGAAACTGAAAAATGTTTGTTTTCTGGACGTTTCGGGGGAAAGTCTACCCCCGTCTTCAGCAAACCTACAATAAAAAACTAAAAGCAGAATATTTCTTATGTTTCGTATCAGAAATATAACCAGAATTGCTAATCTCTGACACAATGTCAATGAATGTCAATTTAAAGGTGTTATTCTTAATTGTTAGAATAAGGTGGCAAATATGTGTACCTAGAGTTAATTTATTGTATTTTGAGGTATCCTTTTTTTACTTCAGTATTTAGCAAATTTAACCATGTGTTATTAAAATTAACGGAACAAGATGCTACACAATTATCGTTATTTAATAATATTAAGGCACTTTCTTTTATTTTACGTTTTTTTGGAATATGGTTCTTTTGCTAAAATACTAGAAGCATTCTAATTAATTTTATGATTGTTATCTAGTGCATGTTGGCAAATGTTTGATTTTTGAAATTCCCTATTTTTTATGTATGTTTGGTGTTCTTTAATTCTTTTGGCTAATGGCCTAGAGGTTTCACCTATGTAAAATTTATTGCATTGACACGGAATTTTATAAATAACATTTTTTGTATTTTCTTGTTCATTGTTAGGTTTTGTTTCTGTAAGTTTGCTTCTAAGTGTACTTTGTGTTTTAAAGATCGTTCTGATGTTAAAACGTTTACCTATTCGTTTTATTTTATCTGATAAATTAGGTATGTTTGTTATAAAGAGGTTTGTAATTGGTCTATTTCGGATTTTTTTGTCTTTTGGATTCTCAAATTCACAAAAACCTTTTTCAACGAAATCATTAGGATAATTATTTTGATTTATGAGATCTTTTATAAAATTTTTTCTTTAATAAAATTTTTTTCGCTCTATCATATACACTTTTTACAACTCCCTTTTTAACCATGATTGGATGATTTGAGTAAAAATTTAAGTATCTGTTTGTGTGTGTAGGTTTGCTGTATACTTTTGTTTCAAAACTGTGTATGTCTTTTTTGATAATTATGTCTAAAAATGGAAGTTGTGGGTTGTTTCCTTTTCAATAGTAGATTAATTTGTTGGTTCTTTGGTGTTAATATGATATAAAAAATAATTTAAATGTTGATCGTCATGTTCATAGATACAAAAAATGTCATCAATGTATCTCCACCAAATAAGTGGTTTATGATCGTAATTTTGAATATAATTTAACTCAAAGTTTTCCATAAAAATATTACTTAGTAAAGGAGATAAAGGAGACCCCATAGCCATGCCAAAATTTTGTTGGTAATATTCGTTTTTGTATTGAAAATAAGTGGTTTTTACACAAAAAGTTAGTAACTCTAGAATAGTATTAATGTTTAATGACCTACGTTCACTAAGATTGTTATCATTCTCAAGTTTATTTCTTAATATGTTTAAAGTTTTATCTACATTTACATTTGTAAAAAGACTAACGATATCAAAACTTACCAGTGTATTATTTATATTTATTTGGATATTAGACAATTTCTCAGGGAAGTGTTATGAATTTTTTATATATGAATTAGTGTTACCTACTAGCGGTTTTAATATATTTAAAAGAAACCTAGCTAAAGGATGTCTCGGTGAGTTTACGCTACTTACTATTGGTCTTAATGGTATGTTTGGTTTGTGAATTTTTGGTATGAGTCCGCCACTACAATTTCGTAAATATTTACTATATAGGTATAAGAACATTTTTTATTGTAATGGGCTCAGTAATCAGGCCTGGAAGTTTGGCTGTGTACTAAATTAACACTCTGTATTTTTCGAAAATTTTGCGTCACAATAGTTGTCCGGTATCTATAATAATAATAATAATAATGTTTATTTCCCAAAAAAAAATGCAAAAATACAGTTTTGATCAAATTAAACAATAATGAAAATAAACATGATAATCACTGAAGCAAATAAATGCTCGTGCGTGATATTAAATAACTATTTTATAAATCTACACTATCTTACAGCCTTCAGATATACAAATAAAATAGACGTAAAATCATACATAAATCATCAACAAAATATATACAGGCTCAAAAGAATTTAATTCACAGCATATACAGTCAGGTAAACCGTTTCAATATAGAAAAAAAAAAATAATAATAAATGGTTTCATCCGTTGGGTAAGTAGTCATAATCATGTAAATTCTCGCAATTGGGTAATCTGTCATATTCTGGTAAATTTTGATTTTATAATAATTTCAAATCTATCAAATCATTGAATATTTGTCTGTCAGTATTATTAATCCATTTTTTTATTTTATTTTTAAACAGCGTAAAAGTTTGAATAGTTTTTAAGTTACTTGGTAGTAAATTATATATCTTTGGTGCCAAAAACTCGACTGAACGTTGGCCAATGGTTTTCAAACGTGCCGGCACTTCAGATAAATTTTTCTTTATTCTCGTGTTATAACTGTGTTCGATGGGATTCAGTTTAATTTTATTATTGTAAATATAATGTAAAACTCGTTGACAGAAAAGTTGTCGAATGTCCAATATACTGTTTTCAGAAAAAAGTTTGTCACTTGAATACCTTATATTTTTTTTAAATAATATCCTTAGTATCCATTTTTGAATTACATTTAATTCCCGCAAACTACTCCCCGCAACACCCCCCCAACTCAAGATACCATAAGTTAAGTGAGATTGCACTAGTGAGAAATAAAGGGTTTTTAGGTTATTTCGGCTTAAATTCTCTGCAAGGTATCCCATTTTGGTTAATAATCCCCTTAATTTGTTTTTAACATGTTTGACTTGAAGATGCCATCTTAAATGCCGGTCGACGATAATTCCTAGATATTTCGATTCAGTTTTTTCCATGATTAGTGTTTTATCTTCCACGCGTAAGGGTCCCAAATTGGGTAAGTGATTAGAGTAAGATGTAAAAGGCAAGTAGTATGTTTTGTCGCTATTTAATGTTAACTTATTGTACTTAAACCAATCACATATATATTTTAAGTCCTGCTCTGTTTTCTGTTTTAGGTTATCCCAAGTCTGTCCCTCATATATTATAGCCATATCGTCGGCGAAACTTACGAGTTTTCCTCTGGACCGATATGTTAATAAATCATTTATATATGTGGTAAATAAAAGAGGTCCAAGAACAGTCCCCTGAGGGACTCCGTATGTGACGACCCTTGTGCTGCTCACAATACCGTCTATTTTTACCACCTGCCTACGGTCTGATAAGTAATCCTTTATTAACCTGAATGCAGGTCCTCTTATACCATATGAGTGAAGTTTTTCTAGTAGGCGTCTGTGACACACAGTATCAAAAGCCTTTGATAAATCTATAAAAATGCACAATATGGGTATTCGCCTGTCTAGAGCCTTATATATTTCTGAGGTTAGGGTTAATATAGCGTCTTCTGTAGAACAACCTTCTCTAAAACCAAACTGGTTGTCAGAAAGAATGTTGTGTTTAGCAAAAAATTTGGACATTCTTACCTTTATAAGTTTTTCGAATATTTTAGAAAACACCGACAGAAGTGATATAGGGCGGTAATTTTCGACTTTATATTTTCTTCCGTTTTTATGCAAAGGTTTTATAGTACCTAGTTTCAAGCAATCTGGAAATTTCCCTAGTTCAAAACTTTTATTAATTATATATGTTAGCGGTTTAGATATTTGATTTTTTAGTTCCTTTATTGTTTCTGCCCTGATGTCATCCCAACCCGGTGATTTTTTAATTTTTAGGTTATTAATAATATTTTCCATTTCTATTACGTTTACTGGGTTAAGGTAAATACTATTATTAAAATTTTCAGTACTTTCCGCAAAATTAATTGGACTTTTAATTTTATTCGCGTAGTTCAAGCCTAAGTTGCTATAATGATCATTGAATGTATCGGCGATGTCTTTCTTAGATGTAATTAATTTATCATTGATCTCTATTGATTCTATTAGTGTTTTTGGTTTTTCTTTGGGACAAATACTGTGGATAGCTTTCCATAAGCTGCTCGATGTGTTAGGACTTTTTTCTATAATTTTATTCATATAATCTTTTTTTGAGGTCTGTATAGTTTTTCTGACAGAATTTTTTAGCAGGTTGTACTGCTCTTTTAATTGGGTATTATCAGGATTATCTCGTAATTGACGGTAAATGTTATTTTTATTGTTTATTAAATGTAATACCGCTGGTGTTATCCATGCTTTTTTAGTCTTATTATTTTTAATTTTTACAGTTTTCGTATGTTTCTTGATAAAATGATTTAATTTATTAATAAAACTTTCCATATTTTCATTTACATTTTCAGAATTATATATATCTAACCACTGCTCTTTCTCAATATCTCCCCTAAGTTGATTGTAATTTATAAATGTTTTGTATTTCTGTTCGTAATTTTCTGTAGAAAATTTACTGTAAATAATTTCAAGGGATATCGGAAGATGATCTGTAATGTCGTAATTAAAAACATATGAATTAAAAGCATTTTGGCTGTAGTTGTTTTTCACGAAAATATGATCTAGGCAAGTCTTACTAGTTCGTCTAGTTACTCTATTAATATAGGGAATAAAGCTAAATGAATTTAATATATTTTTGTACTCTTCTATCTCATTATTACCATCGCTTAAGAGGTCCATATTAATATCACCAATAATAATGTGGGAATTATTATTTTTTGTAAGTGCCAAATAGTTATAAAGTTCTGTATTAAAAATAGTTTTGTCTGTGTTTGGTGACCTATAAATTGCAGTTAAAAGCAATTTTGTTTCATTAATTCTAATCTGTAGTTCTATGCCAGTACTCAGAGCAACCTGAATAGTTCTAGATTGATACTTAATATCAGATTTTATATATATAAGCACTCCATCATTTCGGTTTAAAGTGCCCTCACTGTATATATTGTCATAGCCAGGTATTATATATACGTTAGTATTAAGTATATTAAAAGTTTCTGTTAATACTATTATTTCAAACTGCTCTGAAAATTGTTCCAAAAAAACAGATAACTCATCATAATTTTTAGCAATACTACGAATATTCACATGCAAAACTCTAAAGCTACACTTATCAATATTTTTACGAATTATGTTAAAATCGTTAATACTATCAACTAGTTTACCTGTTATTATTTCACTATTATAATCAGTAATATATGGGTCCATTTTTTATATCTACAATCTTAATTTTAAATGTGTGTTGGCGGAATTTTTTAAGATTTTTGGGATCTCAGAGACGGTTTCCTTTCTCGAGACAGGCTAGTCGCTAACTGTTTGTCCTTGTTTCTAGATTTAAGTTCGTTTTCCTTCTTTCTTCTTTCGTCAGTCGGTTCTTCTTTCTTGTTTCTATCGTGGACTAAGGCCTTCTTGTATTCTTCTGTCTTCTCTGGGTTTTTGTCCACTGGAGAGTCCTTTTTCTCTAGATGACCTTCCTTAGCTTCGGCAATTTCAGGGTAATTCTTCGACGGTGTTTGGGGTTCACTTGAAGATCCTTGCAGATGTCTTAATTCTCTTTGATCTTCAATTTCTAGGATATCCTCAACAGTATATGGTTTATTATTTCTGTAGAGCCTTTCACCCTTTATGTAGCAGTAGTCTTGAGTTGTGGTTCGAATTTCCCTTAGGTAATTCCTCAATATTCTGTTTCTTTCCTGTTGTTTTTTAGTCAAATCAGGGACTATACTAATATTGGTACCTTTCAGTTTTTTGCTGTTTCGAAGAACGTTAATCTTGGAAAGATTTGAGATAAATTCGACTTTTATAGGACTTTTTTCTGTTTTTCCAATTCTGTATATGTTGTTGAAACCGTGCCTATTAAGTTCTGTACCCAGTAAAACGTTCAGTTTGGTACAAATATCTTCTACTGAAACCTCACTTTTCTCTTCTGACAGACCAAAAATAATTATGTTAGTTTTTTTATTATCTCTTTGTAATAATTCTATTTGATTTTTTAGTTCAATATTTTCTGTTTCAAGTTTTCTGATTTTTTCATTCAATATTGTTTCGATTTTTAGCGTAATATTTACTTCACTAGCTAAAATACTTTGTTGTAATTCCTTTTTACTATTCAGAATTTCTTCTCTCAAAGCTTCCATATTTTGAATTCGTTGTATTTACACCGTGTACTTATTCTCTTATTTACAGTTTTTAACTCAAAATAGCACACCACTATGCAAAAACTCTTTAAAGGTTGGATTTACTTTAAATTACTGGTAGTCACAACACAACAAAAAAAGGGAATTCCCTGTAAAACTGTAGGCAGTAAATAAATACACTAGTTCTACTGATAGAATGTTTTTTGTTGTTATTCCGAACAATATCTTTGAAGACGATATTTAACCACTGTTATATTACTGGAACGATTTCCAGTGATAGAAGTAGAATAAAAAAGTACAAATTTCAACACAAAAATCCACTGTACAGTATTGTTGCTTCTTGCAAATCGCCGGTCTTTTTTGATCACTTTATACCACTTAAAACAACGAAAAACGCGGAGACAAACTACACCCAACTATTCATATATATATCATTTATCAATAACATAACAGCATAACAGTAAATTAATATTATTAATAATTCAAGATGGTGTTTAGCGGGTTAGGGACATAAATCAAACCTCAGTTTTTTAAAAAATTGGCCGCGCGACGTTTCGACGATTTATTTGTCGTCTTCTTCAAGGCTAAAAGAGATCATTTTTTTTATTACAGTATGGCCGCTCATAGGATACAAACAAAAATTTAATCAAGTATAACAAGGCTAACAAACAACACTAACTGAATATTTTTAAACTAATCTAAAAAAATAATGTTTGTTTTAGTTTTAGGAAATATAATTATTCGATACTAAAGAGTTATTATTTTTTATTTTTAAATACATTTTTTTTCCTAAATATAAACCATATACATATGGAAAATAAAGAAATATGAACAAAAAGGTAACCACAACAACATAAAAAGACAAATTAAATAACAATAACAAAAGGAAACCCAGGGTTCATAAGAATTGTTATTTGTGACACTTCACTTACCTAATTCCTTAGAATTAGAGGCTCACGTAAAAAATACAACTAATATAATTATACTTCTCCATAGAACACAAATGGTGATTACGACTACAATACATTAAAACACAAGGTGGCAAACAAGTAAAAGAACAAAGGACATTTAGCAGGTCTCGGAGCTTTAAAACATTCAAAAAGGATTATTCAGAAAAACAAAAAACGCAAATAAACAACTCCACAACCCACTGCAGCAAAACAACGACTAATGGTTTGGTTTATAAATTAATATTTCTTATCAGTCCGTACAAATAAGAAAGGACAATTATTAGGGCAATGGTTTGTTTACTAGGGCATGTCAAGAAGTACTTTCTCTATAGCGATTCAAAATATGGTTATATTGCACACTTAAGCCTTGAGTATCAGTTCTGTGATTCACCGAATTATTTAATTGTATGTGTATCATTTCACTGATATTTCTTTTAATATAATGTTTTTCTCTGTCTAGTACGGTGGTACCTTGAAAATTAAAATTGTGGCCTGTGGAAAAGTGATGTTCCGATAATGTAGTTTTTTCTTTTTTATTGATGTTTATCACCCCACAGTCGTACTTGTGCTGGTATAACCTAGTCTTTAAATATTGCCTCGTAATACCTATGTAACATTTATCACAATTATGACATGGAATTTTATAAACCAAATTTGAGCTGCATTCAAGTGGTATTGGGTCCTTTAGTTTTGAAAACAGCACATTTGTTGTTCTTAAATTATAAAATGCTAATTTACAATTTTGATCCTTTTCCCGAATATTACGTTGAATCCGTTCCGACAATGAATTAATGTATGGAAATTTGAAATATTTTAGTGTCCCTTTGTCGCTCTTTACTTGGCTAGTGATTTTATAGTTGTTAATTACTCTGTTTACTAACGTTGTAGGGTAGTTATTATTTCTTAATATGCTCTTAATTTTCTCAATGGTAGAACTATGATACTGTGGGCTGCTTAGTTTAAAAGATCTATATAACAAATTTTTTATGGTAGCTATTTTATGGGAAATGGCATGTGATGAGAGGTAGTTGACCACTCTACCCGAGGAGGTTGGTTTTGTATACCAGTTTGTTAGTAACGTTCCATCGAGGTTGCGTTGAACAATAACGTCAAGGAATGGTATACATTTGTCACTTTCCATTTCCATTGTAAATTTTAATTTATGGTGAAAGCTATTAAAATACTGTAACAGGTAATTTACTTTATTAGATGGGCAAGAGAGGATTGTATCATCGACATATAAATTTTATTAAGGGTAAGTCAAAAGGTAATTTATTTGATATTTCCATAAACAACTCATTCATAACCAAACTGGCTAATACCGGGCTAGCAGGATTACCCATCGCTGATCCGTCCAATTGTAGGTAAAATTGGTTATCAAATGAAAAGTAACTGCTATCAAACAAAAATTCAATAATATTTAAAAACATACTTTTCGGAATTTCCGTGTAGGGCGCTATGTGACTCCATTCTCTTTTTAAAATATTTATAACTAATTCTTTGGGGATATTTGTAAATAACGACGTAACATCTAAAGACAAGAAAACGTGATTAGGTGGTAATTTTACACTTTACGAAATCAAAAGAATTTTTAATATTAAAATTAAAGGTTGTCGTTATCTGGCTTAAGATGTTATGCACAAACACGGCTAGATTATAAAATATAAATTATTAATAATACAATGAGCTGTTATGTGTCGAAGTAGAAATATATTATGCTCCTTATAAATTTTCAAAAAAAAACAAACTATATTTATTTGCATTGTGTTATTTCCTTATCAAGAGATTAATGCTGCAAGTTATTTTGTAGAACAAAGTGTTCAGACAGCATAAAACATTGCATTAGGGAACAGGTAAATATTTGAGTTTGTGTTCACGAATCTATTTTATTAGATTGTACAATGCAGTTTGTTTGTCGGCATTAAGTAAAACAACTAGACATTTAAATTATATTCACGAAGGTATAGTCAGGACACGACAACAAATACGGCAAATGAAAACCTGAAAAACCATGCTTCGCTAACGAATAAACATAAAACGCATTGTTCCAAAATTTCCGCCGCATTTACTAAATTATGTTAGATTTGCATCAGTTGGAGCGTTGCATAATTTAGAAGAAATATCTTTCACTCAAAGTGGAAATAATAATGTCGAGCGCAAGCATTAGTAACTAAAGTGGTTTATAAAAAAGAATCAAAAAAACTTTTATAAATTATGAACGTGAAATGGATCCGCTTGAACTCAAATATACTTTTTGTTCACGAGCTAGTATACTAACTAAAACCAGATTCTACAAGAACTGTAGTTTTAAAATTGCAAATAAAAAAAATCGCTAAATTTCTTTTCCCGGAATTTCCCGCGTTATGATTTTTTTCCATTTGTTAGGAATAGTGAAGTATGGCCGAATTTAGTTCAGTACATAGTCACAGTATAGTACAGGGTGCCTCCGGTTAAGTCGGCACCATTGCTAACTTCCTTATTATTGGAGATATGAGGTCGGTTAAATTAGCAAACTAGTTTTTCTAATTTTTTCTGCTGATTAAGATAGTGAAATCAGAAAAATAATTGAACATCGCGTCTTCGAGTTATTCCAAAAAATGTATATTTTTTCAATGGAACACCCTGTATATTTTTCGACATAACGTTAGCAAATCGTCCTAAGAATAAAAAAGTTCATATGCACTATCTGCCTAAACCTAATAATAACAAAGTTATAACGATATTTTACTAACAGTCAAGTTGGCCATGAAATTAAAAATAAAAACAATTGATTGGGTGGCTTGGCGATATAAATGACAGTTTGTAGATGAGGGGCGTTTTGTTGTAGCAGAAAAATAATATATTTACAGTTTTAGTTGCTAAAGCTTGTTTTAAAATGTTGTTCACGCATATTGAAAAATGTGATATGTTAGAAACATACCTTATGTGTAGGAAAAATAGTACTATGGCAATACAAGAATACCGCCGAAGATTCCCTACTCATAATTTACCGGACAGGAGGTATTTTTTAGTTCTCTATAGAAAATTTAGAAGTAACGAGGAGGTTTTTAAAAAGACAAGGATGAGAAAACCTTTTATAATAAGCGAAGACGTTGAAATTACCATATTAGCCTATTTTAAAGCACACAAAGAATACTCAACAAGGGATTTAGCAAGAGATTACGGTGTTAGTTTAGTGACAATATAGCGGATCTTAAAGAAGCACAAGTTTATTCCGTATAAGTACCGGCCAATTCAAACATTGTTGCCTGGTGATAATGAAAGAAGACTTGCGTTTTGCCATTGGTTGCATCATGTTTATGAAAGAAATAATGACATTTTGAAGAACATTATTTGGAGCGATGAATCCAATTTTTCCAACAAAGGTATGTTCAATCGCAAAAACTTCCATTATTGGTCGCAAGAAAATTTATTTCTCACTGATCCCAGAAATCCTCAGCATCAATTTAGTGTCAATGTTTGGTGTGGTATGAGAGGAAGCGAAATACTTGGACCTGTATTTTATGAGGGTACTTTGACAGGAAGGAGATATGTTGACCTGATAATTTCTGGGGCGTTAGAAGAATATTTGGACGGCATTAATTTGGCTACACGACAACTAATTTACTTCCAGCAAGATGGGGCCTCACCTCATCAGTTTGGTGATGTAAGAATGATGTTGCAGAGATTATTTGGAGACAAATGGATTGCCACAAATGGTCCAGTTCGCTGGCCACCTAGATCCCCAGACATAACTCCTCTTGATTTCTATTTTTGGGGTTACGTGAAAAATGAAGTTTATAAGAAGAAATATGCAAATTTGGAAGAACTGAAAATTGAAATAAGGAGAATAATGGCGTCTATTGATGGAAGGACAATTTTAAAGGCGACGAGGCATGTGCTAAAATGTGTCCGAAAATGCATAGAACAAGATGGTGATGTGTTTGCTCATTTACTGTGACAGTTAAATCTAACCAATTAAGTAATATTGTTTTTATTTGGAATTTCATGGCCAACTTGACTGTGAGTAAAAATATCGTTATAACTTTGTTGTTATTAGGTTTAGGCAATTAGTGCATATGAACTTTTTTATTCTTAGGACGATTTGCTAACGTTATGTCGAAAAATATACAGGGTGTTCCATTGAAAAAATATACATTTTTTGGAATAACTCGAAGACGCGATGTTCAATTGTTTTTCTGATTTCACTATCTTAATCAGCAGAAAAAATGCTACTAGTTTGCTAATTTAACCGACCTCATATCTCCAATAATAAGGAAGTTAGCAATGGTGCCGACTTAACCGGAGGCACCCTGTAATATTTGTTACATATATTGACATTTCATTTTTATTTGTTCCATCGTATTGGAATATATGAATATACAAATATTTTACCATTTTTTTTCTACCTATGCCACACTTGAGTTTTAAGCATAATAAAATAAACTTAATACGTAGTTAGACCGTGTCAAATTGGAATTACTACCCGACGTTTTGTCTTCGATTGTACGAGGCATCTTCAGGGATTTTTACTCCACGAGATCTGAACACTGAATGAGCTCGAAGAGATTCAGGCGGGCTTCTACACCCGACTTGCGCTCGCCGAACCGTAATTCTGTCTTAAGATCGGTTTCCACGTGTGATGTAGACCGTAACCCGTATCTCTATTGAAATTTTTAAATGTTTAAATATTTCAATAGATTCTCTAATTTTTCGGCGACCACCAGCGGAGAAAAAATCATTAAAACCAAGCAGCTCCAAGATTCCCAGGTTCTACTGTCTTCCGAAGATACACAAGGACAATGTACCACTTCGACCGATCGTCAGTGCAATAGACTCTCCCACATACAAACTAGGTAAATATCTTTCAAAATTTCTCAATCCATTTACTGGAAAAACAGATTCTTTTATTAAAAACTCTGCACATTTCGTGGAAAAACTTAAGACAATCCAGTTGGATCCCGAAGATATTTTGGTCAGTTTCGATGTAGAATCACTTTACACAAATGTTCCTGTCAACGACTCAATTTCCATTATATCAGACATACTGGATAATAATAATTCCTGATAAGAACTTATTAGACCTAGTGGAAGCTTGTCTTACATCTACTTATTTCATTTTTCAAGGAACTTTTTATGAACAAACTTCAGGGGTTGCACCTTAATCATGCAACATCATAATATCAAGTTCACGATTAAAATTGAATCTAATCAAACGATTCCCTTCCTAGATGTATGTGTTCAAAGGAAGGAAAATGGTACATTAGGACATTCTGTGTATAGAAAACCGACGCATACAAATAGATACTTAAATGCAAATTCCCGTCATCATCCAGCACAAAAGAAATCGGTTATTAATTCACTAGTATTCAGAGCTATTTCGATTTCTGATCAAGATTCTTTAACATCGGAAACATCGAAACTGACCGAAGCTCTCAGAGGGAATGGCTATTGCACTGAAGATATTACGCGTTCAATTAAAGGATATAGTAATCCAACTCCGCCAAATGAGTATGATAAAGAGCTAACATTAGGTAGTGTTGTTCTTCCCTACATACATGGAACTAGAGACAAAATAGGATGATTACATCGGCGGTTCAACATACGTACAATCTTCAATACACATAAGAAGATTGGACAATGCTTGCGATCTCCAAAAGATATGGTACCTTTCCAAACAGAAGGAGTATGTAAAATTCCTTGCTCCTGTGGAGAAGTGTATGTGGGAGAAACAGGACGTTCAATATCAACTAGACTTAAGGAACATGAACGATGTATTGAAAAGAAACAAATTGTTCAATCTGCTGTAGCTGAACACCAGCATAACACTGGCGATTTCATAAATGTAAAGGAAACCAAGGTTCTAGCATCGGTTCCATGTTTTTATAAGCGAAAAATTAGAGAATCTATTGAAATATTCAAACATACAAAAAATTTCAATAGAGATACATGTTACGGTCTACATTACACGTGAAAACCGATCTTAAGACAGAGTCACGGTTCGACGAGCACAAGTCGGGTGTAAAAGCCCGCCTGAATCTCTTCGAGCTCATTAAGTGTTCAGATCTTGTAGAGTAAAGATCCCTGAAGATGCCTCGTGCAATTGAAGGCGAAACGTCGGATAGTAGTGCCAATTTGACACGGTCTAATCCCACGAACCATAATTCCTTAATTGGCCAAATCCGTGAAAGCTTTCGTTCTATGTTAATACGTAGTTTTTACATTGACACATACCGCCATTTTGCTACGTCATATTGAATTCGTACCAGTTTATACTATTTTCATATCTATTTTTTTTTGTAAAATCAAGAATTGAACAAGATTTTTTTACATCGATTTTTTAAAAATTTTATTTGGCTGCCACTTCCTAACTTAAAATGCCACCTTAAATTAAAACTTATATTATCAGTCTTTTCCTACTCCGTTGGTCCGCAGATACTTTCCAGATATTAAGTTTCTGACTAGTTTTCGTTAACGATCCTCTTGTTATGTTAAAGTGGTGTATTATTTGAGTTAGAATCTAGTAAAAAACAAAAGCCCTTTTTTAAAATGTCGACGTTTCGCAACTTTATTGTTGCATCCTCAGGACGCAGATTTTATATTTTACATGAACCCCATATTATCAGTCTTTACGTACTACGTTGGTCTGCAGATATTTGCTAACCCCAAATAATGGACCACTCTAACAACAAGAAGACCGTTAGCGAAAATCATTTAGAAACTTAATATACGGGAAATATCTGCGAACCAACGGAGCAGGTAAAGAATGATAATATGGGTTTCATGCAGGATATAAAATATATATATATATATATGTGTCCTAAAAATGCAGCAATAAAGTTGCGAAACGTCTACAATTTAAAAAATGACTTTTGTTTTTCTTACTAGAATCTAACCACAAATAATACACCATTCTAACATAAAAACAAGAGGGTCGTTTTCCGAAAACCATTTAAAAACTTAATATCTGGAAAATATCTGCGGACCAGCGTAGAAGGTAAAGACTGGCAAAAATTTAAACGGAGTGGAAAGTCACGTGGGAGAGGAGCTTGAACCCTTTGGATGTGGTAAGGATACATTAAGTTGTCTAATAAAATTTTCTTTACAAGCACAAATGAAATGTTAAGTGTTGCTGCAATTTTCCTCATACTGATAGCAGGATCACTTTCTGCTGCATTCAGGACTGCTTCCTCGACTTCAGGAGTCCTAACCGTTCTATTTGCTCCTGCTAAATGAGTGGATTTCTTGAATGATCCATTTTCACATTGCCGATTATGTACCAATGCAAATGTTTGTCTATTGGACACCATGCGATTTGGATGTTTCTGTTCATAGAGTCGTCTGGCTTCGTAACAATTGGTTCTTACAAATGCTATTCCAAAATCCATTATTTGGAAACACGATTTTATTTAGCGACGAGGCAAATTTTGCTAGGAATACCATACGTAATTTTCATAACAATCATTTTTGAGCGAAAGAGAATCCGCATTCGATACATGAAAATAATTTCAAGCAACAATTTTCAGTAAATGTGTGGGCCGGCATTATTGGAGATTATTTTATAGGTTCATTTTTCCTGCCAGCAAGGCTAAACGGACGATATTATCGTCAATTTCTCGAAGACGAACTCCCGGTATTGCTAGAAGACGTGCCAATTCTTCTTAGAAATCAAATGTGGTTCATGCACGATGGTGCACCAGCACATGTCAGCATAGAGGTGAGGGAGTTTCTAAATAATAATTTTAACAACCTTTGGATAGGGCGAGGGGGACCTCAGCCATGGCCCCCTAGATCTCCAGATCTGAATAGCCTCGATTTCTTTTTCTGGGGACACCTAAAAACATTGGTGTATCAGACCCCAATCCAGACAGAAAAAGATTTAAGAAACAGAATAATAGCTTCATGCGACATCATTCGCAATACTCCTGGAATATTTGACAGAGTTCGTCAGTCCAAGAGGCGGACATTTTCAACAACTTTTATAATTTTGTTTTATTTTTAATTTAACTATAATAATTTTATCTGATTGTTCATTACTATGTCAGTAGATTTAAAATAAAACCAGTTTCTTAATTTTTTTCCTAATTTCGCCTACATGCCTTCGATGCAATGCATCGATTATTGCAAATAAGTCGAAAACTGTGATAGATACGAGAATAATGCAAAATACG
Source organism: Kuschelorhynchus macadamiae (assembly GCA_030620095.1). Taxonomy (NCBI): domain Eukaryota; kingdom Metazoa; phylum Arthropoda; class Insecta; order Coleoptera; family Curculionidae; genus Kuschelorhynchus; species Kuschelorhynchus macadamiae. The sequence continues at coordinate 64,654 of JAUTXW010000432.1, forward strand.
AAAGAGCAAAAGAAATGGACAAAGAGTTTACATTTTATATCAGAATTCATACAGAGTGCTCCAAAAAAAAGTTCCGCAAGATAAATTAGTAGGTGGTGCAAAAAAAATGCAAAACCCTGTGTACTACCATCCACGATTTTGATATTTTATCGTACAGGTTCTTAAAAGTAACACATGTTCTAAATTTGAACTAATTGTCTCAGAAGGAACTGGAAAAAAACGCCCAAAACCAGAAAAAAATTGAAACTTTGACGCCCTGTATAACGAAAATGGTGCGTTTTTGACCATGTGTATATATATTGGCATTTTTTTCCTATTTTGTCGAGTACTATCACCCTCTGAAATATGTCCACGACATTAATTAACACCCTGTATATGTGTCCTGAGGATGCACAAATTAAGTTCCGAAACGTCAACAATAAAAAAAAAGAATTGTTTATTTTACTGGAGTTTAACCCTAAATTATACACCACTCAAACAAAATTTTTTTATCATTGTTCAGGCATATTAGATTTTTACCAAAATATTACCAGGTCATCCTCATATGACACTTATTTTTTTGGTCAAAATTTAAAATGAACTGGGTAAGCAGTATTTAAGCTATGTCGCGAACTGACAGACAGACCGACACACGGACCGACGGAATTGAGACAACAGGTTTTTTTGCATCGAGGGCCGCTAAAACGTGAATAAATGTAAAATCTAGAGAGTGAATTTTTCACGATTTTTTCAGGCTGAATTTTTATATAATTTATTAAGCCGCCATTTTGTTCCACCATTTTGGATTCGTTCCAAAATATTACCAGTTGATCCCAATATAATACTTGCTGTTTTTGCAAAATCTGAGATAAATTAGATGAGTAGTTTTGTAATAATAATTTTTATAACATTTCACTAAGCCGCCATTTTCTTTCGCCATATTGGATTTTTATCAAAATCTTACCAGGCGATCCCCATTTGATCTTTAATTTTTGACCAAAATTTGAAGTTAATCGGGTAAGTAGTGTTTAAGCTATGCCGCGAACTGACAGACAGAGAGACAGGAAGACCGACAGACGGACCGACGGAGTTGATAAAACATATTTTGTGGCATTTAGCGACGCTAAAACGTAAAGATGTATAAAAGTGGGAGGGTAACTTTTTCACGATTATAAACATTTTATTTGGCAGCCATTTTGTTCGGCCATCTTGAAATAGTACCACGATTTTACTAGTTGACCCCTATAACACAATTAGTTATAGCACACGATTTGAAATCAAACCATTAAGAAGTTTTTTCAGGCTGAATTTTTAAATAATTTATTAAGCCGCCATCTTGGATTCGTATCAAAATATTATCAGTTGATTCCAACATAATATTTAATGTTTTTGCAAAATTTGAGCTAAACTGGATGAGAAGTTTTTTAATAATATTTTTTAAACATTTTACTAAGCCGCCATATTGTTTCGCCATATTGGATTTTTACCAAAATGTTACCAGGTCATCCCCATATGACTTTTAATTTTTGACCAAACTTTCAAGTCAATCGGGTAAGTAGTTTTTTAGCTACGTCGCGAACACACAGACAGACAGATCGAAGGAATCGAGAAAACATGTTTTTCGTTATATAGAGACCCCGAAACGTGAAGATCCGAAAAAATCTCGGAGATTGATTTTTTCACGATTACAATACTTCTCTTTTACGTGGGAAGTAATTATAAAATAAATAAGGGCACCCCGTTACGTGTGTGTGTGAATTATTTCAAATCACTCCTTTATGAGCTTCTTTGTAAATATTTTTGGTATCCTTTATATTAAAGTTTAAAGTACATTTTAACTTTCCAAACTACAAAACCACTACCTAATAATAGAGAAACAATAAACAAATCGGTTAAAGTCCTAGCAATCCCCTCCGAAAAACACAATTTTACATTAAGGCAATGTTCTCGACCGGCGACCCTTAAAAGAAATATCAACGCAAACAATTGAACCCAAATCCAAACAACGAATGAATATGTCTGAAAAATGAAACCAAGCGCATTGTTTGGCGTCGAATGGGAGAAAGGTATGCCGTGCACTTTTAGTGCGAGGGTGAGTTTCCAAGGCGGTTCCCTCATGGTGTGGGGTGGCATTTTAGCAGTGAAGGGGTACCCTTAATGCCGAAAGATACGTGCACGAGATTTTGGAACAGTATGTTGTCCACCAGAGAGGTTTGATAGGAGAACACTTTATCGGCATGCATGGTAACACCAGACCTCATGTGACACGAATAGTACATGAATACTTAGACGACCAGAATACAGATGGAATGGTCGCCTAATAGCTCGAGTGAGCTTCTCTGGGATAGTCTAGGGAGAAGAATACGTGCTTTGGTACCTGCACCAATAACACTAGAGAAATTAAAAGAGCGCTTTCCGAGTATGCCAAGAAGAATGGAGGCTGTTATACAAGCTCGCGGTGGAAACAGACAATATTAAAAAATTTACTTTTTTTACGTTTAAACTTTAATTATTAATACATTTTGTTGGTTATGTTTGTTATACCTAATTATAAGAAAGTCGTTTTTGAAAATGTTTAATCTTTTCTTTAAAACAAATCTAAAATCGCAAAAACTCAAGCGAAATTACCGCAACAACAACAGCACCATCCGGAAAACATACATAACGACCAACGCTAGCGCAGATATAACCTTCGGCCCCGAGTGGGGGTATAAAAGGAAGCGTCGCAGCCACCAACACCTCAGTCTGTATTCGTACGCGAGAAAGAAAGCTTCGAAAATGCCAAATGTGATTTTGGCGAGACAGTAGTGAACGGATGTACACCCGGAATGAAAAAACGTGTATATATATATATATATATATATATAT
>JAUTXW010000432.1:72500-137500 GCA_030620095.1 Kuschelorhynchus macadamiae
ATATATATATATATATATATATATATATATATATATATATATATATATATATATATATATATATATATATATATATATATATATATATATATATATATATATATTATATATATATATATATATATATATATATATAAATAATCCTTTGATAAAACTAGGCTTATTATTTTTTGAAATTGTCGGGTCACATTACTTCCCGTATGTGAAAGTTTGCTCATACATAATAAGTAGTTTATACGAGAAAGTAATTACGACCCAATAAAACAAAATTTATTGGATCTTTTAGGATTTCGTTAGGCTCTTAAAATAATATATTTTATCTGGCATCCCCACGTTGATTTCTTTTCGTGATTCACTCTAATACGCCTACTACGATCAGAAAAGCCGACCCGAATGATTTGCTACCTGACCCTATCTTAATATCGGGTGCCCATGGTGATAATACTCTCCTGGTCACAATAAATAAAGTCCTAAAATATTGGCTTAATCTGAAGGTATTTTTTTACTCACATAAAACACTGGTTAATTGATAGATTAAATGCCTGCGTCGAGTTTATAGGATGTATAAATTTAATTAAATTTTTAAAGTCCGTGACTCTATATCAAGGTATTTTGATTGATTTTAACATGAAGGTTTTGTGCTTAAGAATGCCGGTATTTTGTTGCCGGTTTTACTGTAGGTGCTTAAGAAATTTATTACGTCTTTATAAGCCCTCTTGGTATTTTTTGGATCTCTATGTATTGTGTTTCAAATCAGTTTATTATAGTCACTATAAACACACACATGGTCAATGTTTAAATTTTAATTAATTTTGGTCAATATTTAAATATTTTCCATTTTATATTCTTTTTGTACAGATTTGTAGATTATATACAAATACGTCTATAATATTTTGAAAAAAGTGGTAAACTAAATCAAATATCAAGAATTCTTTGATTGATTTGATTCTTGACTTGATTTTATAGACGATATCACAAATGTGATTAAGGTACGAATATAGAATTCGTTTAGCCATATGACAGTCTCTCTAAATCCGAAGTTGTCAATTCTCAAACGATATAATGTAATATAAAAGGAGTAAACCATACCACCGATATCAAAGTCTCTAAACGGATTACCGTATATGCTTAATACAAACGTACAGGGTTATCCAAATGACACAACAATTCTTATATCAGTTATTATAGCACTGACAAATTTGTTAAATATAACTGTTAGCACTATTAGATTTTAGCAAGGCTTTCGACCTTTTATCATGGGATAATGTATGCAATATTTCATTATGTTAGTTTGTCAAAGGATGCTGTATTATCTTAAAAAAATATTTGAATAACAGGGAACAGGCTGTGAATTATAAATATGTTCCTTACAAATTTGAGTGCAACGCCCCAAGGTTATATTTTGGGACCTTTTTTATTTATTATTTACACGTTTTATACAAAAAGCATTTTTATCCTGTATAAGTCATTGTACACTCAAATATATCTCTCATTTTACCCGAGGAGAGCAGTCAGGCCAGCTCTGCTATTAACTTTGGTTTATTCACTTTTATTGCTATGTCAAAAAACCACAATTTAATTCTAAACTCTAATAAATCTGTCATTATTTTTGGCATTTATAGAAAAAAAATCACTTTCTATGGTTATCTATAATAACCCTTTGAAAATTAAAGGATAAGCATGAAATTTGGGCCTGATAATGAGCTTCGATTTTCAGAACATACCAACAAGCGCCTTCAAATAGTTAACATGATCCTAAAAATGATTTTAACACCCATGCATTTTAAACGAACAATTGAAAACAACATTATGTGAAGCTTTTGTCCTGTCCGAACTTGATTTCTGTGATACTAGACCACAAAGGTGTTCAGGAGCCCATATTTATTGGCAAACTGCTGGTGCATGATGCTACGCACCTGGTTATGTCGCTAGAGATAATCCGCGTTTGCTAGGTAAGTGAAGCCAGATGTTATATGCTGTATAGTCTTTGATCTCTCGCTATATTTTCGACATTCATCGGATTCAACGGACCGGTCTTTGATCATGAAGTTCGTGTAATTCCGTGTTTTAATAGCTTGTTCCTGTATTGCCATCACAAATCCTTCTGTCTCTGGGAATAGTTGTCCATTCTTCAGCCGCCTGTTGGATGCTTCCTTATCTATGTATGGCTGATTCAAGTCATAGTGATGTGCAGTGCCATTTGAGCCCACTGTTCTTGTTTGTCGGGGTCTGAAGGTGACTTTAGGATGATGCTGTCACCTGCGAGATTGAGTGGATAGTATGAGTTTTCACTTAAGGTCACTATGCGGTGGAGACTTGATGTTTGTGCCTTATTGACGAAGAAATTTTTCAATTTTTGCAGCTGTCGGGAGTGCGAATTGCTGAAGTCAATAAGAGATCTTCTACCTTCGCTTCGTGGTAAGGTCATTCGGATAGTTGATGACCTTGGATGGGGTGACTTCTACTTGTTCATCATTAAGCGAGTAGTTTGTTGTAGTTCCTCTAGCTCCTTGTTAGTCCATTTCAAAATTCTGAAACAGTAGGTCAGCACGGGCACAGCAAAAGTGTTAGTTGCTGAGTTGCTGTAATGAGATTTCCGGCGTTCAGTTCTATCTTCAGGAGAGCTCGCACTCGTTGAACGTACTGATCTCTCATCTTCCTCTTTCGTTATTTATCCTGGAGCAGTCTAGCTTGTTGGGATCTTGTAGGTCTCTTCTTGGTTCATCGTTTGAACTATTACTCCTTTTGGTAAAGCTACATCACCAATAATGACTTTGCCTTTTTCGATGTTTAAGTCTCTACATTTTTCCATTCCAAATTTCATATGGATATCTTTAACGTCACGTCAATAAGCTTTTATTATCCATATACAGAAAGTGGGATGTGGTTCGGGAATCGTCTATATTGGCTTTGATGTTGAAGCCATGTCTTAGCAATGACAAAGACATCTATATATACATGAGCAACTAAAGCTTGCAATATGTATATATTAGCCGATTTAAACACTATGTAGAATAACAAAAATATATAATTTCTGAGGATAGACGCCCAGAAATCACGATCGCAGTAGGGTACCCTGTCACATAATCGAAAGCAATTCTTCTTGTAGACCGTTTTGCACCTGCAGAAATTATATATTTTTGCTATTCTACATATATCTTCCAGCCAAGAACTTTTGATAAAGATATGTGGAAAAGCATTTTTATCGATTTTAGTATTTACTCTCCGCATGATGGTACTAGTGCATACTTTGCCAGAATACCTATGGGTTTGCAGCCGAAAACCACCGGAGCCCCAATAGGTGGCGCTAGGTGCTACACTTAGCATGTAGTACTGTTCCAGTATGATAGACGTTTCGTTTTGGATTTTGTCATATCGAGCAATCTGTTATTTCAGATCTTCCTGGGTACAAGCCTGCCTGAATATATATATATATATATATATATATATATATATATATATATATATATATATATATATATATATATATATATATTCTGGGTGGTGCAACCAAGATGGGGTGGACGATTGTGGGCAAACGGAGAGGAATTTGAAAAAAAAAGAATTGGGATATGATTGATAGTCAAGAACGCTGTGTTCTAAAATTATACCCATTATACAGGGTGGTCTGAAAAGTTCGTGGTGAACCAAACTTGTGTTTTTTTAAATGGGATACCCGGTATATTATTATTTTAGTTGATTCTCCTATTCGTTGCGATCATTTTGATATAAGGTTAGTTGGGTCTAAAATGTATACCAAAGGACGAGGTTAAAGTGGAAAAAAGGGTTATACTCCGGCCATTTTTTGAAAACAATTGAAGCAGGTATGGAAAAACCAAATATTCTATAAAATGTATTGTATCTAGGACTACAATAATCGCCTATAAGTCGTTCAAAATTATTCACTGTTATACAGGGTGGTCAAGTTTTGCAAATTTACCTTGGATTGAATTTTTTTAAATGGAACACCCTGTATATTTTACTTTCATGTTAAAGATAACATTACTAGCTTTCAGAAAATACCATATTTGATGCCTTTCTGACCAACAGTTTTTCAGTAAATTAGCTGTGAAATCAAAATTTCTTCATTTTAACACGAATTACTCTGAATTCACGTTGTTAAAATTGACAATTTAATATTAGGAGGCCATGATATCATCATAAATTGAACAAAAGATTGACAGTCCTGTCAAAACAGCAAAGTGTCAGAATATTGTCATCAGTAAATAAATAAATATTGTTCTTTGATGATGCGATGCCGAAATAAAAACAAGATAGAAGCTTTTGCAAGTTTATCATAGAGATTTCAAGAAACAGGAAATGTTGCTTTCAAAAAAACGTAAAGTAATTAATAAACCAGTTACCAATGAAGATAATGCTTTGACAGTATTAATAACAGATCTTTTTTTACAAAAAAAATAAATTTAATATAAATAAACAAAAACAATGTAATTAAAACTTATAAAAGATGTTCAACTAAACCACCGTTTTGCTGAAGGCACATTTCGAGTCTATCCATAAATGAAAGTTTCACTTTTCTCAAAGTCAGGTCTGAAATGTTGCGAAAACTGCTTATTATTCTCAACTTCATATCTTCCACTGTGGTTGGAACCTCTTTATAAACTTCTTCTTTAACATGTCCCCATAAAAAGAAATCTAGTGGCGTTAAATCGGGTGACCTCGCAGGCCACTTAACTGGTCCACCTGGCCCAATCCAATGCTCTCCTTTCCAATTATTGAGAAAATGTCTCACATGCCTATGGTAATGCGGGGGTGCTCCATCATGTTGGAACCATAAGGAATTTCTTAACATTAAAGGTAAGTCTTCGAGCAATACGGGCAACTCATTTCTCAAAAAATTTAAATAGACTTCTCCCGTTAAATGCTCTTCAAAGAAATATGGTCCTATAACATGAGAGCCAATTATACCTCCCCAAACATTAATTGACCATTTATTTTGATGGTCTACCTGACGAATCCAATGTGGATTTTCGGTTGAATAATAGTGCATATTATGTTTGTTAACCAAGCCGTTGCTTTTAAAAGTTGCTTCATCTGAAAACAGCACCCTATCTACAAAACCTGGATTATCCCCAATTGTATTTAAAAACCAAATTGAAAACTCTTGTCGTTGGACGTAATCGCGATCATACAGTTCTTGGTGTAATTCAATGTGGTAGGCATGATATTTATGTTGTTTCAGAATCCGTTTAATACTAGTGCGTTCAATATCAGTAGCTCTCTCAATTTCCCTGGTACTTGTGTGTGGATTTTCTTGCACTGTTAATAATACTGTGAAAACATTATCTTCATTGGTAACTGGTTTATTAATTACTTTACGTTTCTTAAAAGCAACATTGCCTGTTTCTTGAAACCTCTCTAATAAACTTGCAAAAGCTTCAGGTCTTGGTTTTTTTTCGGCATCGGGATATCGTACCGCATAAACCCTGCTTGCTAGTAAAGGGTTTTTTTGACACTCGCCCAACATAAAAGTCATGTTTATCAACTCTGGAGTACTCAAACTCATTGTTACTTAACAATTTCTCGGCTTATCGTCAAAAAACAATGGTAATTGATGCCAATTCTCTGACACTTTGCGGTTTTGACAAGAATGTCAATCTTTTCATTTATGATTATATCATGGCCTCCTTATATTATAGGTAGTCAATTTAAGCAACGTAAATAATACCGTTTCTGTTAGAATGAGTAAATTTTGGTTTCACGGTTAATTTACTAAAAAACTGTTGGTTAGAAAGATATCAAATAGGGTATTTTCTGAAAGCTGGCGATGTTATCTTTAATATGACAGTAAAATATATGGGATGTTCCATTTAAAAAAATTCAATCCAAGGTAAATTTGCAAAACTTGACCACCCTGTATAACAGTCAATAATTTTGAATGACTTACAAGCGATTATTGTAATCCTAGATACAATACATTTTATAGAATATTTGGTTTTTTCATACCTGCTTCAATTGTTTTCAAAAAATGGCCGGAGTATAACCCTTTTTTCCACTTTAACCTCGTCCCATTCCCTTGGTATAAATTTTAGATCCAACAAACCTCATATCAAAATAATCGTAACGAATAGGAGAATCAACTAAAATAATAATATACCGGGTGTCCCATTTAAAAAAACACAAGTTTGGTTCACCACGAACTATTCAGACCACCCTGTATAATGGGTATAATTTTAAAACACAGCGTTCTTGACTATCAATCATATCCCAAAATTCCTCTCCGTTTGCCCACAATCGTCCACCCCATCTTGGTTGCACCACTGTATATATATATATATATATATATATATATATATATATATATATATATATATATATATATATATATATATATATATATATATATATATATATATATATATATATATATATATATATATATATATATATATATATATATATATATATATATATATATATATATATATATATATATATATATATATATATATATATATATATATATATATATATATATATATATATATATATATATATATATATATATATATATATATATATATATATATATATGTATATATGTGTGTGTGTGTTGAGGCTACAACAATAACAATAGAATTTCGATACGTCGACAATTTAAAAAAAGGCTCTTGTTTTTTTTACTGGATCCTAACATGAGAACAAAAAAATCGTTAACGAAAACCATTTAGAAAGTTAATTAGATTAAGTTATTGAATTATTACCAAAATATTACCAGGCTATACCCATATGGCCCTTAATTTTTGGTCAAAATTTTAAGTCATTCATGTTTTTTGGCAGGATGCGAAAAAAAGATATGTAGAAATTGAGAGGGTGATTTTTTTACGATTGCAAATATTTTATTTGGGTGCCATTTTGCTGCGCCATCTTGAATTGCTGACACAGTTTTACTAGTTGATTCCTATACCACAATTAGTTATGTCACACATTTGAAATCAATTCGTTAAGTAGTTTTTTCAGACTGAATTTTAAATTATTATATTACACCGCCATTTTGTTCCTCCATCTTGGATTCGTACTAAATTTTTTTGCAAAATGTGACATAAATTGGATGAGTAGTTTCTAAATAATAATTTTTTACCACTTCACTAGGCCGACATTTTGTTTCCCCATATGGGATTTTTACCAAAATCTTTCCAGATTATCCTCATCCTACCCTTAATTTTTGACCAAAATTTGAAGTCAATCGTGTGAGTAGCGAACAGACAGACCGACGGAATTGAGAAAACATGTTTTTCGGCATCTAGGAACCGTGAAATTTGATGATCTGAAAAAATCTCGGAGGGTGGTTTTTTTACGACAACAATACTTCCCTTCTACGAGGGAAGTAACAAGTAATAAAATAAACCCTATTTTCATATTTAAAATAAATATATTACATTTATTATTGATTATTAATTTTTATTAGTAATAAAATATATAGTAGCTATAACTTAACTAATTTTAGGTACAATAAATAATCAAATGTTGCTCAACATTTTCTATCAAAAAAATTTGTCTTATGTCAGAGTACATATGTTTATACGCGAAAGAACTCCTTGATGTATTAAAATTTCCCGTTAGAATTTTGTTCACATCGAAAAAAAGTCCGTATCCGGTATTTCTTTCTAGAACAATTTTAATATTTTGAAAAATTTCTTTCCCAACTTTACCTATGATATTTTAAGAGCTATTTCAGAGTCGTATTGATTTTATGGCTTCTAAAAGTGTTAACCGCTTCTTTTTTCTTTTCTTTAATTAGCATTTAAACATTCTTTTAAAAGAACTATACAGATTATATAAATAACTATAAAGGTCCAACCCTAAGTCCGATCCTGATGTCAACTACGGACTTCGTTTAGGTCATTCGGGGCACGTGCCACATCGACCAACACGTAGGTTCAGAATTTTCTTTAAAAGCTTCGTGCTAGTTTAAGATTTTTCCGTTTTCAATCTGTTTCGATTTAGAAATTTGTCTTAATTTGCATTGATTATGCACTCCTGCCTAATGAAAAGAAAAGCTTAGCTAAGGAGAAGTTCGGAACATGGGTGAAAGTTAATTAAAAAACTTTTTTGTCGTGTTTTCTTTTTTTTGGTATACAGTATCGTTTATTTTCCGATAGATTACCTTATTATGACCAACAATTAAACGACCAGGAATTAATTAATTAATTCCTAAATTTTTGGTATTATAGAAATACTATGAATTCCTTAACATATTTCTGCAAAAAAAAAACGTTATGGGATCGTTCTGGATTTTCCTTTACTTTACTGTTAACACACTATAAACTTTCTTAATTTTAATTCACTTTTATCAGTTTGACCCTATACCGGGTGACAATGAAACTATTACCCAGGGCGCCATTTGTAAACGGCTAGAGATAAATTATATTTTAATTATTTATTATAAATTCTAAGTGCCATAATTCCCACTTAACTGTGTTTTATGGAAAAACGGAGTAGGCCAGGATAAAAACAACCACAGTTATTTACTCTTTATTCAAGCCTTAATCCAACAAAATGTCAAAAAAGAAAATGTTCCGAGTTTAAAAAAAATGTGTTTTTCGCAAACTGATTTCTCAAGTTTTGATCAGACCCTGTACCATAACGGGTCAACTGACTGTTTTTCGTTTGGATCAATATTAACATCATAACAGTTAATAATAACTTAACCTAAACCTAAAAAAAAAATTTTGCTAAAATTAAAATAATCGTATTAGCCTTGACAGAGGTTGCTACGGTTTTTTAAAACAATTGAATTTTGACAAGTATCTTTTATCACTTATGGGTTTGGCTGATTGTTGCAGTTTTTGTAAATTCTCGTGCTTTATTTCGTGTCTCTATTGGTGTAGACTAAAAGTTCTTTTTAATCTCTTTAAAATGGCAAGTTTTACAAGGGAGGAATAAATAGATATGCTTCTTGTTAATGTCGAGTTCTTGCAAAATGAAAGGCAGGCTCAAACACTCTACGCAGAGCGATACCCCGACAGAAACCAATCCTGCTATGTCTATTTTCCAAGGCTGGTACAACATTTAAAAACAGTTCCTGAAAATGAAAATGAAGGAAAGTTCATTATTAGTGAAGAAGCCGAAATAAACTTTCTGGCATGTGTGAATGCTGATCCAAGTATTTCTACTCGCCAAATTGAAAGTCAAGTTGGAGTTAACAGAGAAAGTGCAAGGTACATTTTGAAGAAACATAAGTACAAGCCCCATAAATACCAAATCCACCAACACTTGGGTGTTAATGACTTTGCTCGGCAAATTGAATATTGCCGATGGTTTATGGAAAATTCTAACCATAATAATAACCTTAATAGATTAATACTATTTTCGGTCTCGCGTCACGAATCTGGGAACGTTCAACATGAACAGCGTAAGATATTAGACAAATGAAAATCAACATTTATTTCCAGAAGGATCTCTCCAAGAATGTTTTGGTGTTATGGGTGTAGCTAGGTGTTTTAGGAACGAGAATTGTGGGCCCAATATTTTTTAATGAGCCCCTTACAGTACAGTACAGCTTTCCTAGACCTTACCAGTGCGTTTGACACCATAAAATTCGATAAAATTCTAATCTCACTAAAGGAATGGAATTTAAATGGAGAAATGTTTAATTTTATCAAAAACTTCTTAACTAACCGCGAATACTCCGTGAGAGTAAATCATCATTTATCTCGTTTCTACCCTCAGAATAATGGGGTTCCCCAGAGCTCTTCAATCAGTCCTACCCTTTTCGTAATTGCTATCAACAGCATAGAAAATCATATCCCTCCACAAGTCAAGTTTAGACTGTTTGCTGATGACATCCTAATATACCATACATCGCAAAACCCACAAGTAAGCGAAAGGCAACTAAACGTATGCCTCTCAAATCTATACATCTGGTCACTATCAATCGGCCTATCCTTCTCAGCTACCAAATCAGCAGCAATTCATTTTTGTCGCAATCACTCATGCCCAAGAACCTGTAATCTCATTCTAAATTCCTCCGCTTTATCTCAAAAATGTCATCAACAATTCCTAGGCTTAAGCTTCGATCCCCTACTTAATTGGAAGTCTCACATCATGGATGTCAGAACTAGATGTCAGAAAAGCTTGGGTATAATTCGAATGCTTTCTCATACTAGATGGGGATCTGACACGCAAGTCCCTCTTGAATATCTATCGTGCAACTACCCTATCTAAAATTGATTATGCCAGCTTAGTATATTCCTCAGCCCCACACTCCTACCTTAGAAAACTGGACACAATTCATAATACTGCTTTGAGATTGTGTATAGGAGCATTCTACACAAGCCCAGCTATAAGCTTGAACTGTGAGACAGAGTCCACAACTTTGTACTTAAGAAGACAACAACAATTATTGAACTATGGCAACTCCTTGAGATTCAGATCTCATATAAATCATCAGGGAAAATTCCTTTCTCCTCCTAGCACATATCCACCACAAGTAAGATACCAAGTGGGAATCAAACTCCAATATCATAAGCTAAAATCTAATCTCTCTTTCCATATTCCTCCTTCCTTCACAACCAACCCTTATCTTTTTCCTCCTTGGAATCTCTCTCAGATATCTATTGACTACAGTCTCACTCCATTAAATAAAAAGGAAGTCATGCCCAGAATTATCCAAATTGAGTTTAATCAACTTATATCTACTAAATATTCCAACCACTGTCAAATCTTTACCGATGGATCAAAGAGCATCAATGCAGTCGGAGCATCCATTATCTCCACCCAACTTGAGAACTCATACTCTCTTCATAAGACTGCTTCTGTTCTTTCTGCTGAACTTTTTGCCATTCTCAAAGCTGTCAAACATATTTTAGACTATCCAGGGAACAAATGGCTAATAATATCAGACTCACTAAATTTCCTTCGATCCATATCTTCTTACTCCCCCTCACACCCCCTTGGTCAAGAAATAAAAATTCTACATGAATACGCGACCATTAAAAATAAGGTAATTAACTTTCTCTGGATCCCCAGTCACGTCGGCATAAAGGGAAATGAGAGAGCAGACCGACTTGCTAAAGGCCTATCAGACGCAACAATCCCTTATGATAAAATCCTCTCCCCTAAAGACCTCATGACTGCCATTTCACACCACATAAAAAATCTAGCGCAACTCGAGTGGGATTTAAATGATCGACCAAATAAACTACAAAAAATAAAAGAAATCTTTTTTACAAAAGAACCAACACATACACTTTCTAGACGAGACTCGGTCGTCACGAGCAGACTCAGAATAGGCCACACTAAGCTCACTCATGAGTACTTGTTGAAGGGAAGACCTCAACCATACTGCGATTCATGTAATCTACCCCTTACCATAAACCATACTCTACTAGATTGTAATAAATACGCTGATAATACCCACCTACAATCACACAGAGGTAACATCAAATTATTACTGTCAATGGACAACTCAGAACACGCATTAAATTTTTTAAGATCAGCAGATTTATATAATAAAATTTAAAATTAAATCAGCAATACAGTTACTTACTTCATTAAATTCTACCTACAATCTAGCCCGTTCACATAAATAAAATTATATAAACCTAAAACTACTTAATATCCATCATCCCAAACAGCAACCAACTTAAATCATATACTACTTAATCATCATTTAGCAATACTAAACTAATAATATATTATTCAACTTCAAACATAAAACTACAGAATGCTAGACGCTAAAAGGCCAAGCTGCCGATGTGTCTCTAATCCATGACTCTCTCTCTCCCCCCCCCTTACAGTACAAACCTATTTAAACTTTCTAGAAACAAAAGTTACCGATTTTTTGGGCAATTTACCTCTTGCAGAAATTTCCAACATCTACTTTCAACAAGATGCACGGTTCACGCTTGAATTTGTGTAAATTATTTAAATGACAGGTTTGGGGACCAATGGATAGGAAAGAATGGATCTGTAAGGTGTCTAGCAGGTTCGCCCGATTTGAGACCCCTAGATTTTTTCTTCTGGGGTCATATCAAACAAAAAGTCTATTTAACTCAACCTGAAAATTTGGACATTTTAAGAAATCAAATTATTAGTGTTATTAATAATATTAGTGTAACTCAAGAAGAAAATGTATTACAGAATATTGTTGAAAGATATGAGACCTTTATTGAACAAGGAGGTCGTGTTTATTTTAGTTACCGTATTATTATTAGTTAATATTATTCATCTCTATTATCATATTCGTTTCTTTTTTAAAATTTCATGAATTAAAAAAGGATTCCTTTGACCAGTAGATTATTTTGAATCGATGGCTGACTTAGCCGGTGGTACAATTAGATAAGTACTAGTAATATTGATTTTCGTTTTAGATGAGCCTTAACAACATGAAAATAGAGTATCACATTTTCAAGTTTGCAGCGGTCTATAGAAGTTGAATTTGTCATACGTGGATAAAGGATAAAAAAGTAGGATTGGGTAGTGAAGGTTTTGTCCAGACAGTTGACCCGTTGTGGTATAGGGTCTGATCAAAACTTGAAAAGTCGATTTGCGGTAAACACATTTTTTTTAAAACTCGGAACATTTTCTTTTTTGTCATTTTGTTGGATGAAGGCTTAAATAGAGAGTAAATAAACTGTGATTGTTTTTATCCTCGCCTTCTACGTTTTTACGTTTTTAAGTGGCTTTATTTGGAAAATTTTACATTAGGTTATGTTATACAAAGGTTGTTTAGAATACAACACACCAAATTCCATATATTTATCTCTAGCCGTTTTCAAATGGCGCTCTGGGTAGTAGTTTCATTGTCACCCTGTATATATTTTAATGTAAAAAAGGGCGCCGGAACCAATATGTATTTCTCTGCAGACAAAGGGAATCCTACAGTAGTTATGGACAGCGAAACATATAACCAGAAGATCGACGAAGTCTTGACGAAAGGAAACTACAGGATACTACCAAAGGACCCCATAAGTGCAATCAAAAGCAAGATATACAGGACATTAAGGAAATACAGTAGCTACTTCCCAGACAGGAAACGGAGCTAGCTAACGCCACATCAGAGCAAGCCACCCCATCTCTATGGTTTGTCAAAGATTTACAAGTCGAACATGCGTTTAACACCAGTTACTAGCTCCAAGGACTCACTAACAAGTGCTTTGGCTAAATATTTGTTAGAGGTAATTCAACCTTTACAAGGTAAGAAAAATTCTTTTGTTCAAAATTCTAGACGATTCTGCCGAGTCGCAGTTCGAAACATAAAAGCACCTGCGCTAGAAAAGTAACAGCATATCAACTAGAAGTTGTATTTATAGTACCACCAACCACGTCAGTAAACCCATTACTTTAGTGCCATATTAAAAGCTATAGACTAGAATTTATTTTAAAATAAAAGAGAACCATTATTATCAAACATTTTAATGAGAACGTTTAAAAAAGGATACAAATAAATAACCAAAATTATAATTGCAATAAAAAAAGAAGCAGATACTTCAGCTCGGCTTAGATATTTCTGATTATTAGAAAAATTCTTAACTAAACACATACATTTAATTTTTTTTTACTGCAATGCACTCCATTGTATTTAAAACAGGTATATAAGCCTATTGTCAGTCTTGGCATACTTATTTTTGTTACTCAATAATTGTTTTACGGTTGGGCAAAATGTAGTAGGACCTTCATCGATTTTTTTAATATATCAAGATAGTGTTTCTTCCATTCATCTTTTGTGTCATTTATTTTTTGAGGTGATTGTAGATCTTTATATTTCACTAGAAATTTTTCTGGCAATCTTCTTCCTTCCGTGTTATTTCTTATAATACTTCCCTCGTTAGATGGAAGTATTATTATCGTGAAAAAATCATCCTCCGAGATTTTTTTAGATCTGTACGTTTCTGTCGGTCTGTCTATCTGTCGATCTGTTGTTCGCGGCGTAGCTAAAATATTGGGCTGACATGATAATATACCTTGGTAAAGATACAATATGGCGGAACAGTGTAAAAACATTTTGTTACAGTGGTGTATTATTAGGGGATTAAGAATAAAGATTGATAAAATGGGTTTCAGGCACGATATAGAATCTATGTGTCGTGAGGATGCAACAATAAAGTTGTGAAACGTCAAAAATATATAAAGGCTTCTGTTTCCTTTTAATGGATCATAACCCCAAATAATACACCATTCCAATTGAACAAAACGAGGATCGTTAACAACAACCATTTAGTAAGTTAAAAAAATTGTTACTCAAAAAACTCATTATCCAATTTATGAAATTTTGCACAAATGTCAAATTTTATACAAGTATGATTTGGTAACATTTTGATACGAATCCAAGATAGCATAACAAAATAGCGGCCGACTATTTAAAAAATTAACCTGAAAATATTATTTATTAAATTAATTTCAGTTTTTTAGATTAAAGATGGCGAAACAAAATCGAGGCCAAATGAAATTTTTAAAAAATCTTATTCAATTGACTTTAAATTTTGCAGAAAAATTAAATGTGAAAATAAGATCAACGGCTATGGATTCAACATAATGGCGATATTTTTTACACATGTTTATTGAATTTATTTTAAATTATGCCCAAAGTCAAGTGTGGTATATAGGTAGAAAGAAACTGGTAAAATATTAGTAGGAATCTAATATGATGAAATGAAATGGCGCCCATAAAAATGTTTTTTTTTTGTTAAAGATTAATGATATTTCCTCTCATAAAAGCTTTATGCCCTTACGATTCAATATAATTGTTTTAATTGTGAAATAAACAACACCGTAGTGAAAACATCCCTAAAATACGCCTATTATGAAAATACCTAATTAACATTGTTTACCCGCCATACCAGAATTTGTATCTGTATTGAGATGTTAATTAATTACTGCTTTCCCCAAATATTGTAGGCGTATATTTTTACGAAAACAAATCACTCGTCAATATTATTTCTTGTCAATATAAGCAAGCTCGTCCAGTGGAGGGGGAGGTGATTGCCCCCAGATCCGGATTTTTCTGAAAATTATGAATGTGGTGAGGAGGTCGATAAGGAACAGTGTTGCCAACCGCACGATGTACGAACGTACGTAAATATATGCTCGTTCGTAAATGTACAATAATTTAGTAGTTTGCGGTAATAAATGCCAGTGTTTTGTTCAGTGGTGCAACTAGGGGGGGGGCTAGGGGGAGCTTAGCCCCCTTGACTCCAAAATTAGCCCCCCCGGCAAGCGATTGGAGAGGGCCTACCAAAACACTTAAACTACATTTTGTTTGTAAAAATGGGTAAGAAGGTATTTTTCCGTAGCATAGTTTATTTTTCTCCTGCATCTTCCGTTTTTTAGTTAAGAATAAACACAGGTCTTTTTCTAATTTAGCATCTCGTATATTTTTGACCAATTTAGTTAGACACTACCTGGGCTTACAAAAACCTAACGTATTTTGAAGTTGTGAATCATAAAAATTTGAGAAATAGTGAAAAGTGTAAGCGATATTTTTTAAGGGGTTTAAAAAAGTAAAAAAAATCATATTTTGTTTACGCAAAACCGATAATAGTCAAACTGAAAACAAAAATAGGGGGGGAAAATGTTCTAACATTGATAAATCGTGAAAGTGATTGATGTAGAGACTTAATCTTTCTCGACTATACATATTTAAAATAAAATTGAGGTGATATTCCAAAAGCGGCGAAACTTCTGATATTTAATTTTTTGTATCAAAACCATGTTCGTCTCCTAAGTAGCACAAATTAGCTGATGAGCTTTTTTGCCTAACAGTTATTCATAAAAAAACACATAAAAACCAGAGATTTGTCAAATTTTGACAAATTTATTTATTTATTTATTTATTTTCAGAACAGGCCTTTGCACAGAAAGTTGTAGCTTTCCAATTACGCAAAGGCACAGTAAATTTACATGCACTAATTTTAGTTTTACATGATCTATCTACGAGCTAAATTACCACTAACCAAAAAAGACTAAGTAGAAAGAAAAATAGAATATAAGAAAAAAAATGAATTAAAAATGTAAATTTGTATAAATCACATTATGATGGTCATTAGTTATGAGGTCTGAACAAAGGGTCATAATTTTAACATTATAAAAACTGACTATATGCTAATTTTTTTAGAGAAAGCAAGGATATCATAAATATGTCAATATTACAAAAATAGAGATTGTAAGATTTTAACATTTGTGATAGAGGGGAGTTCATAGCGTGATTTGTGTGAAATCTTTTATTATAAAACAAATAAGTCGATCTAGAATTAAACTGTGGGACACTAAAACTAACATTTTCAACCATAAATTGACAGTCTATGGTATTACTTAAAATTGTATGCAAAAGAATTGCATAGGCAACCAAACGTCTTTCGCTTAATTTTTGCAAGTTGTAATGCCTCAGACCTGCACTCTAATCTAGACACAGTAAGTCGCGATTAAATCTGAATTTTAAATGAAAAATAAATTTTTGTTCAGTTCTTTCTATACGGGAGATATATTTGCCATATTGAGGGTTCCAAACAGTACATGCAAATTCCAAGTGACTACGGACAAATGAGTTATAGAGAGTTATTAAAGACGTTGGCTGCCTAAAGGCCCTAGTGATGCGCAATATGAAACCTAAATTCTTCCAAGCCCTTCTCACCATAGACTCGATATGTGCCTCAAACGTCAATTTGCTGTCAAGTGTGACCCCGAGATCTCTGATTGTAGTGACATGTTTAAGGTTAACTTCTTGAATAGTATATACATGCGCGATGTCAGAAGTTAGACGAGAAAATCTAATAAAATTACATTTAGAAATATTGAGAAATAACCGATTTTTGTTACAGTACTCATTTAGTCGATCTATGTCAGACTGAAGCTTCTCACAGTCATTAGGGGACGTGATAATTCTGGAGATCTTGAGATCATCGGCATATAGTGAAAATTTCGAGAATTGGAAGCATTCAGTTATGTCGTTTATAAAGATGGAAAACAATAATGGCCCTAAGTGGGAGCCCTGGGGCACACCGGAAGTTGTGTTAACATATAATGACGTGCAATTATTAATTCTGACACATTGGCTACGATCGGACACATATGACGTTATCCATTGTAGGAGACGGCCGCCTATACCGATATTACGTATTTTAATTAAGAGTGTTGGAATATGGAGTTTATCAAAGGCTTTAGAGAAATCGGCATAAACGGCGTCCACCCGCTGTCTATTGTCCATAGCCTCCAATAATTTTTGAATAAAAACAGTGAGATTTGTTACGACCGAGCGGCCCCGGAAAAAACCATGCTGATTCTGTATGATTGTTTGTTTAAGTTCAAAAAATAAAAAATCGGTGATTATAGCTTCAAGTATCTTGCCGGGCACTGACAGCATAGAGATTGGCCTGTAATTGCAAACATCGTTTTTATGTCCATTCTTAAATATGGGTGTAATCTGGCCCTTTTTCCATTCACTCGGAAAAACTCCTTCATTGATTGACTTTTGAAATAACAATAATAGAGGTGTAATAATTGAACTTTTACATTTAACAAAAAATATATGGGGTAGGCTATCCGGACCCCCACCTTTATTTACGTCAAGATCGTCAATTTTAGTTATTATTTCTTTTTCAGTGATATTTTTAATATCTATACAACGCGAAATGTTTGAAGAAAGAGATATCTTCGGGGGAGTATCAAAAGGTTCATAAACACTAGAGAAATAAGATGAAAAGGCATTACAAATATCGACATCTTCAGTGGAAACAGAGGCATTAAGTACTACATAGCTTGGCATAGTTTTGCGGTTAGATCTGTGTGAGACAAAGGACCAGAAACTTTTTGTGTTTGATTTTAAGTTCAATTCAGTGTTAGTTATATATTTTTTATAGTCGTTGCGTATGGAGGTTTTTACGTTTTTTCTTATGGAAGAAAAAGTTTGATAATCTAATTGATTCTTGTATTTCTTCCATTTTTGGTGAGCTCTATATTTTTCTTTAATTAGTGAGATAGTTTCGTAAGTAAACCAAAGAGGATAATCGGATTTTCTTTTTTTATTGGGCACATTATCTAAAATAATATTTGATATTTTATCATAGAATATTTTGACAGATTCGTTTACGTCTTTTTGTAAGAAGCAGTTATTCCAATTAATAGCTGTGATCGCGTCGTTAATAATGGGATAGTTTGCCGACCGAAATTTAAGCATATAGTATGGTGTCTTTTTCTTAAGCCCTATGTCGGTTTGTAGGGTTACTGTGATATCGACTGATCTATGATGACGATCCTCCGCCACGAAGGGATTGTCACAAGGCAGCACTGATATGTTTTGTAGAGAACTAAATATTAAGTCTAATAACTTACCGTTGGCGTTCAAAATACCATTATGCTGACTTAGATTTAACAAATTAACAGAATCAACAAGACTTTCGCCGAGAGGATCAGAAATTTCTGTTGCAATATAACACTTTTCGTAATTGTCAAATGACCACTTAATCCTAGGAATATTAAAGTCACCAATAACCAATACATAATCACTATCATGATGATTCTTGATTTGTTTTCTAGCCATAAAAGCTCGCTTCAAATTAGATTTTTTGGCTCCAAAAGTAGCAGTTTTTAATGTAGATAGGCTATAGCATAATTGCTTGGCCAAACATATCTTTTATAGGATAATTAAACTTCCAACTTTTTTTTTGTAATATTGGATGGCTAAAAAGTAGAAATATCTGTCAATTTTGTTGCCACAACATAACCAGATATATTCTAGTAAGTATTGAAGTTAAATTATAGTAAGCATAGCTATTTAAAATGCCAGAATATAGCATTTTTAATCAATAGAATAAGTAGGCATTTTTCCCAAATGCCAACCAAACATATTTTAGCAAGTATGTAAGTCTAATTATAGTTATAATAGGTATATAAGAATGCCAGATTATAACATTTTAAGACAAAAAAAATTGAGAGGAAAAAATATGGCTTTTATTATCACATTTTTCTTTCAAAATTAAACTAAAATTCGGTAGTTTTATTTCGCTTATTTTTGCTTTAATATTGCCAAAAAATGCCACATTTTCAAATTTACGTTTATAACCTTTAAAACTATACTTAACCAAACTGAAGATTTACTTAGAAAAACAAAATATAAATTATGTACCATACAACAAAACTAATAAAAAGACTAAATATTTCACCACATATAGCCGACTTGGGGTAATCGTCGTTTAATTTTGTTACGCTGGCTCCTGGGTTTTAAATTAGTCATTTTTTAGCGAGTACTAAAGGCAAACCAAGTAGGCATTTTTATTGGCAAAATTTTAGCAAATGTTGCTACATTTGAAAACTATTGGCATTTGATAAATATTTGCTTACAAGGTGGCCAATTTCAAGGAATATTTGCTTAAAAAATAACCAAAAGCTTTTTATGATCCGCCACGATTGAAGTTAAATATTAAAATAAATTAAATAATTTGAAACAATTGATGATTTATCATATAAATGAAGAAAAGGCAATGAGAAATTATTTAGGTAAATTTCGGAAAAAAATGTTACTCAAATTTCGGCTAAAAAACAAATCGGAATTCAGCTAAAAAAGCTCGATTTTAAAGTCAAAAAGTTAGCTAATAAGCCCAACCATAAAATCAAAAGAGTGGGTCGTCCAATTAACCATTTTTACCCCAATATGGCCAAATTATTATTCCCCACTTTGATCATATTCCGTCTTTATACTATAATAGAACTGTTATTTTGGATAGCAATTTTAGCTAATTAGCCAGAGATATTAGCAAATATCACAGCATTTTAGCCCATATATGATTATATGTGCTACTTTGGCTGGTATACAGGGTAGACCAAAAAGGAGGAGGCACTTTGGCAGGTTTCCTGTTAACAGGTCCAGTAAAGCAGGAGAAGTGATAACTTTGAACTCCTTAAAATTTTTATATACGAGTTTCATCGTTGTATGTAACTTTAAGTGTCGTAATTTATTAAAAAAATATATATTTTTTTGACAGCTGTCATAGATATTAATCAAATCGTATATAGCCAAAACATAAAAACTTAGACAATATCGGGAGTTTATAATTAAATCATAGCCGTACGAAAAAATGATTTTATCCTATAATTATGAGCTTCCCCAAAAGTCGATAGTTAATCAGTTGTCAAGCGTACAGTGTGTTCCATTATATATGGAAACCCCCTTTAACTTTTTTCTCTGGTACTATAGAGACAAATATATTATATAAAAGTTATAGAGTACTATAAGTTATTTTTAGGCAAGTAATATTAATGTATACAGGGTGGTGTGGAAAAGCGCTGCGAAGAAGATTGTGTTTTTTTCTTATGGAATACCCTATATCTTGTAGGTTTAACGGATAGACCTCGTCTTCCTGATTACGACTATATATAATCTGTAACATTTATTTTAAATATTACCATCTAAAAAACGATTTTTTTTTTCAATAAATTCGGCTGGCGCGACAGTAGGCCATGAATCGTCGACGCGCTTGTTTTTAATGACACATAATAGGTATATCTGACAAAACTTTTGCCAAACGCGTCCTTAGGAGTTTAAAATGAGTTATTCGGAGCAAGAAAAATTTGATATATTATCTTTATACATTAAAAATAACAAAAATAGATGTGCAGCTAGACGGGAATATACAACTATTTATCGAAATAGGCGCATACCTGCTTTAAACACATTTAGGTAACTATACGAAGGATTTAGTGAGAGTCTAGAAAATCTGCCAATTCAATTCGTTTTCTAGAAAATCTGCCAATTCAATTCGACACGGTGCTAAAGATCTACAAAAAAGTATTGACATGATACACAGAACATTAAAAAAATATAGCTTTCACCCATTCAAGCCCAGAAAAATTCAATATTTAACCGAAGCAAACAAACTAGAACGTTTGTGATTCTGTAGAGATATATCCATACATATTTAACAGAATTCTGTGAGCTAATGAGTCCTGTTTCAGCACTGCAGGCATTCCAAACAGGAAAACATACATTTTTGGTCCGTGGAAAATCCAGAAACTTTTTTTGAAGTCAAACATTCTGGAAGGCGTTCAGTAAATGTGTGGTGTGGAATAAAAAATAATAGAGTTTTAGGCCCAGTTTTTTACAATCAGCGTCTGAAGGGTAATACTTATCTTAATATGCTTCGTAATGACATTGACAACATTATTGACGGTTTTCCTCTTACCGAGATGCGACGCATGATATTTCAGCAAGATGGGGCACCAGCCCATAATATTGTCCAGGTAACAATTTTTTAAAATGTAAACTATGTAATCTGGATTGGTAAGCATGGAACGATTAAATGGCCACCGAACAGCCCGGATTTAACTCCCCTTAATTTTTTTTATGGGATTATTTGAAAAATAATATTTACTTTAAAGAACACGACAGCATATTTTAGGAAAATATTTAAATGGCATAAGAACTATAAATCAAAATCCATTTTGGATAGTCAAAGTGATTGATAAATTGAAAAAAGCTAATCGTCATTTTCCAGCAGCTCAAAGCATTTGAATAATTGAATGTGAGTTTCTTCTTATTTATAAATATTACTATAATAATATATTATTCTAATTTTCAAACATTACTGTTCTAAATAAAACTTTCCTTTCGTTAACGAAATATGAGTTTTTATTTTATGTATAATAAATCTGAAAGAGGACAAATCTTATTATTTAACATGTTTTGCTAAAAAGCCAATGGCTTAATTCAATAAGTTCCTCGTATAATAAATATTACATTAATCCAGATGATCGTAAACACGATCTTTGCGCCATGTTCTGCTGTGCTTTATAATTAAAATTTTTTCCTGCTCCGAATAACTCACTTTAAACTTCTAAAGACACGTTTGGCAACAGTGTTGTCAGATATAATACGTGGCAATCAAAACAAGCGAATCTACGATTCATGGCCTACTGCCGCGCCAGCCGACTTTATTGTAAAAATAGTTTTTTTGATGTTAATATTTAAAATAAATATAACAATCTATATATATTCGTAATCAGGAAAACGAGGAGTATCAACTAGGCTTACAAGATATAGGGTGTTCCATGAGAAAAAACACAATCTTCTTCGCAGCGCTTTTCTACACCACCCTGTATACATTATTATTACTTGCCTAAAAACTATTTATACTACTCTACAACTATTGTATAAGACATTTGTCTCTATATTACCAGATAAAAAAGTTAAAGGGGGATTCCATTTATAACATTTCTCTACTCGGTATGTAATATACTATTGTTTACATCTGTTCGATCATTGTCAATTTCAATATAATGTATCAAGTTGGCAAATGTTGTCTTTGTTCTTGCGCCTGCGCTTTTGCCAAATTCCGCTAATTTTTCTGTTAAATGGCTTCACTATTTTTATAAGGCGTCTATGATATACAAGCTATATCCCCTCTCATTTTGGAATTCGTTATATTCGTTTATTTTCCTGAAAATTGAAAAAAAATATCTTTTAGCATAAAATAAAACTGAAAATCCAAAATTTTGTCTATACTTAAATATATCTCTAATGGAACAATAGCACCTCGGCCATGTCACTTCCTTTTAATGATTGCCCGTGCACCCTTTTTATCTTATTCGTAACTTTCCTTTGACAGCAGCTATTCTGCCGGCCAATGGCTTTTGTTTTCGAAATTACCCTAGCTTCATTATTGCGAAGCCCGATTTCAATGTTGACTTGGAAAATCTGCTTTGTTTCTGAAACATGTAGTCGTATTGTTGTCGTTTTTAATTTAAGCCCTGTTTCTAAGACAAGTTTTTAAATGAACCACTGACGTACCTTAAAATTTACTCAACAATTGTATTATACTGGAAATAAATATAATAGCTCATTATTTTGTTGCATAAACACACATAAATTCTTTACCGTGTCTAACTTAAAAGAAGGAATTTAAATGTACAGAGCCGATATGCAGAGAGTTATAAAAATAAATCACCAGAGAGACAATTAATTTATATATGCAAATTTCCTTCAAAAAAGTGTCAATATCTTTACCAAGAAATAAGATAATGGGTGATAATGAGATTAATAGAAATGTGGGGCGTGCAGTCCATGGAAGCAAGGGAAGCAGTGCTTCCCAAAAAAAAATTACAAAACATCTCCTAAAATGTAATTTTTGAAATAGGAAACCATTGATTTAGTTTATATTAAAAATGCTAAAATATTATCCTAATTATCAAGCCCATAATAAATGGGGCCTTGACTCCGACCTAGTTACAATAGAAATCGAATAGAACCTATGCGGGCCGCTAGCTTCTCTGCAGCCAAGTCCTGTATGCTTGATTTCCTGCGAATCGAGCCAGAGGCTATTGAACTTTTCACCGGTTGTTTGCAATTTTTGCATTTCAGTCGCGTGCTTTAAGTGGGGGCGGAAGCTATCGTTCGAGTAGGTTCTTTATTTGAACGGCTGTCCGTGTGTTGTGTGATACGTACGTCCCGTCGTGCATGGTGCGATATGGAAGACAATAATACGGACGTGGATATGCAAATACCGTCAACTTCGGCTGTCGGTATAACGTCGAAAATGTTGGAGAATTTAGGAAGAAGAGTGTGTGTGAGTGTGTGGCATGTGTCTTAATAACAAAGGGATTTTCAACATTGAACTTCGCTGATAAACTTCAAATAATTTCCAAAGGAAGGGCAAAACCGCCTATGAAAAATTTAACCACAAAAATGAGAAACTGTATTAGACATTTTTACCCGGAAAAAACAATAAGAACAATTTAAATGGCTAACAGGGTGTGAAAATATAAGTAAATTGTTTTGTTGGCCATGTTTACTTTTTGAAAATGAAAAAGGTCCCTGGAATAAAACTGGTTTTCCCGATTTAAACAATTTCCATAAAGCTGTAAAAAGACACATTATATCCAAAGCGCATTGCAGGCAGTTAAGCACGAATTGGTATTTAAAGGTCATGATGAAACAAGGGTTTCTTCAAATAGAGGAAATTTTCAAGATTTACTTAGTTTAATGGCTAAGTATGATGATTGCTTAAAAAATCATTCAGAGCAGTCTAGCGTTTTCCGCGGAACATTGAATCGAATCCAGAATGATTTAATTTCCGCTGTTGCAACCATTATTCTACAAAGAATTAAGCAGTAGATTGGCGAGGCGCGGTTCATTGCTATTGTTCTGAACGAAACAACTGATATCACTAATTTTAGCCAATTATCTATAGTAATACGCTACGTTAAAACAGACGGAAGTATTCAAGAGCGATTTTTAGGTTTTAAGAATGCGTCCGAAAATCGTACAGAAGATGCATTATATACCGTAGTTTATAACGTTACTAAAGAAATTAATGGAGAGAAAAAACTGGTTGCTCAAAGCTATGATGGAGCTGCAGTGATGGCAGGACAATTAGGGGGTCTGCAAGCTAAAGTTCGAGAAACTTTCCCAAGTGTTTGTCGATTGTTTTGCTCATAAATTCGATTTAGTTTTATTCCAGTCAATCAATTACATTAAAGAGTGTAAAGTATTTTTCGTTACTTTAAGTGGCATGGCTGCTTTTTTTCAAGTCAACAAAACGTACACAAGCTTTGGACTCTATTGTCCACAAACGATTGCCCAAAGTAGCTATTACTAGGTTGAACTATAATGGAAGACTTGTGTTAACAGTATCTGAAAATCGTGATTCACTGATTGAACTATTTGAGAATATAATAGAAAATAATGAAACGTGGGACTCAGAAGTAATAAATAGTTCCAGGGGGTTTTTGGACTGTTTGAAACGAGATTTTAATTTTAATTATTTGTTGAACATATTTTCAGAAATATTTTCATTCTCAGACAATGTTTTTAATATATTACAAACTAAAAGAAATCATATTGCTTTTTGCCTAAAAAAAGTGGATGATTTTAAGTCCATGTTAAGCCAAAAAAGAGATGACTGACCTATTTTTGGAGAAAACGATGATGTTAAATGTAGAGCCAAAAGCCAAGCGTCTTCGAACAGACAAGCTTGGAGATGTTCAAACATCATACAGACGCTTCTTTTATGAAATAATCGATCAAATTCAGCAACATATAAACTATAGATTTAACGGTTTAAATGACTTTAAATTCCTCGAGCTCTGCAATTTTGATACATTTAAAAGAAAAACCTTTCCACGAGATGCGTTTAAATCTCTTCTTTTTCATTATAGCCAGTTCTTCGACTGAGTGTTACTGCGATCTGAACTAAAAGTTATTTACGAAACTGATGAAATTAGCGCGAAAAATAACGCGAAGGAACTAACGCAATTTTTAAAAGACAAGGAGCTGGAAGATGCTTTCACCGAAGTGTCGAAATTGTGTGAATTAGTATTAACAATACCTGCGCAATTTTTCAACACTTAAATGTATAAAAAATTTCGTGAGAGATTCAACGGGGCAGGAGAGACTTTCGCAGACATCGCTGTTGTCCATTGAAAATAAACTTCTCCAAAATATGTCGGAGCATCGACGTTTTTATGATGACGTAATTGACGAATTTGTAAAAAATTATCGAAAAATCGAATTACATTACAAATAGGTAAGTTTCTAAAAATTGCATCCCTTTCTTAAAATTTCAACTCACGCCCTTGATAGAAATAAGGATTTGATATAACTTATGACTTTTCAAGCTTTTGCTTACTCTGCTATTAATAAAGTTTTGAGCAAATTCTTTAGCTCCGAGGTTTTACTTATTTTACCATTTACTATCCTTTAATAAATATAACTCACCCTATTTAATTGCTTATTAATATTCCAAAAAAATATTTATTAGGATTCGAGCCCCGAGACGATATATAAGATATGTGAAATTATATCGATTTACACCTGAAAATGCACAGTGGCTCAATGAGTATTATTGGAAACAAGTCGAAGAGAGTCATGGAGGCGCACTGGATGCCAGAATAAAAATAAAAAATCGGTAAATTTCCTTTATCCGGAACTTCTCTCGTTATGAATATATCCTTTTATTAGGAATAGTCAAGTGTGGCCCTATATAGTTAGCAGGTCATCACCATATGACCCTTAATTTTTGTTTTTAAGCTATGCCGTGAATTTACAGACATACAAACCAACAGACGGATCGATGAAATTGATAAAACATTATTTTTTGGCATTTAAGGATGCTAAAAAGACATGTAAAACTCGAGAGGGAGATTTTTTCACGATTAAAACCATTTTGTTCAACCATCTTCAATTAGTACTACAGTTTTACTAGTTCAGTTCTGTACCACAATTAATTATGAAATCCGTCCATAGAGTAGTTTTTTCTTCAGGTTAAATTTTTAAATAATATATTAAGCCGCCATTTTGTTTCGCCTTCTTGGATTCGCACCAAAACTTTACCAGTTGATTCTTACATAATACTTGATTTTTGTGGAAAATTTGAGATAAATTGGAAAAAAATTAGTTTTATAGTAATAGTTTTTTAACAATTCACTATGCCGCCATTTTATTCTGCCGTATTGGATTTTCACTAGAATGTTATCAGGTCATCTCCATATAACCCTTAATATTTGGCCAGAATTTGAAGTCAATCGGGTAAGTGTTTTTTAGCTATGCCGCGAGCAGACAGACCGATGAAATTTATAACACATGTTTTTCGTCATCTAGGGACTCTGAAACGTAAAGATCTGAAAAAAACTCGGAGGGTGATTTTTTCACGATTAAAATACTTCTCTTTTACAAGGGATATTCAACCGACAGTGTCATATACAGTAAGAAATGTAGCTCATAAAATTGAACAAAGGGCTAACACTTAGGTGCATTTTCCGTTGGGTCACTGATGAAATTATTTCTGCAAAAGAGCTTATGGTTGCAAAAGTACAATTTTCCTACAGAAATAAGAGCACTAGATTGCACACGTATAACGTTTCTAAAAAAGGTTTTCTTAGCAAAAATATACAAGCTACTTGTATAATGAAAATGATAGTAATATATAAAAGAACAGCTTTGTATGTCAAATACTTAGAACTTTTCAGAATGCAGTATTATTAACGGATCAAGGTTATGCTATCGAAAATTTTCTATGACTCCATATACCAATCCGCAAATATCTGAACAAATTGCCTATGTTAATCTTCTGAAATCGGACAGATTCATTATTGAATGGTGCTTTGGACAATTGAAATAAAGATTTCCAATTTTACAAAACTCAGTAAGATTATCGCTTTCTGCCATAATAACAGTAATAACGGCATACACAACCAAAGCAAAATAAAATATCTGGGAGATAATGCGGTGTCGGATGATAGTACTGAGAATTATCCAGATGATGAAGTAAATGCTCTCGTTGTCGGTGAAAAAAGGGCAAACGAAAGAATGTAGATTAGCAAATACTATATATTCTAAATTATGCTTCTTAGGAAACCTACGAAATATTGAAAATTTTATTTTAATTTACCATTTTTCTAAATAAAAAACATGATTTTTCCTATTTTTTTTTAAATTATTCAGCAATATCATCCAATAATAATAAATATAGAGAAACCACAACTAATATTTTTTTACAAGTTTCTCTAATTTAGCTACATCTCTATTTTCAATTCTTACCATATTTGTTTTAGCACTGTTTCGGAGTTTGTCAACATCACGTTGACATTCCCTTTTTGCATTTTAAGGACGGTGAATTGTTCTGATAGAACCAATGGTTGCAGTTGGAAATTTGAAAGATTTCGGGTCTCTTCAGTTTCCCAAGAAGAAAAACTACACTCATGGAAATTTGAAACAACTCGGACAAAATTTTAGTAATATTTGTAATACGATATTTTCTGATTATTTCAAGCCATTTAAATAAACTCTTTTTTGTTTTAAAGGTACATTATTAGACTTTATTCTTGGGCAAAATGTTTGACTTAAAACAGAATTAACGTCAATATACAGGCTGATTCAAACACACGTGTTTTTACCCAAAATGTAACTACATTTCTGAGTTAACAGATGCGATTAAATTTCCTTTTGATTTCTGACGAACATTGAACAATTTTTCCTTCTGTTTTTCAGAGTACCTGGAAGTTCATGCATTTTATTACCTTTCCTGGAAAATGTGTTGCATGCCCAGCAGAAGATAATTACCGAACTTTCACTTGAAACCTTTTAAAATTAATTTATGGTATAAGTGCGGCTTATTTTTAAATCAATAGGCATTTTCATTTATAAGTGTCTCTTAATTAAGTTCTTTTTTATTTAATTACTAAAAGAATCAAAATAAAGATACCACACTAAGTGGAACAACCCCTTTGTCGACATTCTTCTACCCCAAAAGAATTTAGCCCGTTATAGCTCTTAAATTCCCACTGAATTAAGAAAGCACAATAGATTTTTAAAAAAAGAGACCATATATTCAAGATGGATAGTTATTATTAGAGGCTTCACGTCAATTTCTCTAGTTAATTTTCTTTTCCCTTTGGTCCTTTAAATTTAGTTACATTTAGCAAGCGATTATGCCATACCAGACTTGTGTGGTTTATAAAGACTTTTTCATTTACTCAAAATCAATATACTAATGACAGTTCTTGGTTAATTATAAAAATGAAAGGTTTCCTTTGTTTGTTGTATATAATGAAGTTCATTTTGATGTCTTTAGCATTGCGCATATATCTCTTATCAACGTTAATATTTAAAGTTGTAACGAATATGGATCTGATACTTAATTAATAAAACATGATTATTAATATTGTTTAGTATATTTCTTTTACTACTTACTTACTTTATTTAAAAGAAAACGGGAAAAAGTCACAATGTAAAAGATTTCTAACATATAATGAAAACCATTTCTTCTTCTATCTGACGTAAGCTATAACGCCATTCTCTTTTTTTTTTGTCTTAACTATAACTTATCTAAATACATTGAATTCCACGTTCCCGAATCGTTTATTCGATCAGCTCTTGGTATTCTTTATTAATTTATCATATCTCTTACCCACCATAATGTTGGTCTCAAATATTTCCAAGTTTTGGGGAGATAAATATTTAATAGCTCATTTGTTTTTCCCTATTATGTTATTGACACTTGCAAATTTGGGATATGTATATATATATATATATATATATATATATATATATATATACTGGGTGATTCACGACTCACTGTACATACTTCTGTGGTGTATAGGGTATCCCTAGGGTATATCGAAATGGCTATTTAAATTGATTAATTCGGCTTTATTACCAAGATACAGGGTGATTTTCGTATTTTGGTAAAAATTTGTTCACCCTGTATCTCCTAAACGGTTTAATCCATTTTTTTTAAATTTTGTACACAAACACTCTTGTTATATCATAACTTTTTGACGTTTGAAAAGTATCAAAGTTCCAGGGCCGTATCCAGCCAATTCACACAAGGGAGGGGGGCTAGTTTTGAGACAACCTGTACATCGGAATTCGGTATTTTTGAATTTTTTTCTTAAACTACATTCATTTGTGAACAATAATATGCCATCATCTTGAATGGCACACTAAAGGTTATGTACGAAATTTAAATCTTTAGATAGTACATACCCCTTTTTTTAGCGGTATCTGTATTAAAGCTTTTAACTAAGTATAAAATTAATTCAATGATTGACTTTAAAAAAAAATTAAACTATCTCTACTAATAAAACACAGCCTTGTCGAATTATTTTTTATTTTTAGTGGCCCAAAAATACCAAAATCTACCCTAACACAATAACGCCTGTCTAACGGTATCTCTACATTTTTGTGCACGCTTTTGTGAATTGCAATTGAGCGTTGAATCATTGACATTTGAGGTTTTTGTCTAAAGGCTTGACTTTTAAAAAAATTAAACTATCTCTACTAATAAACCAGTTAATTTCTGTTTGAGTCTTTTTCGCCTCATCTCTTATCTAATTCTCGAGATCGTGATCATTTATCGGCTACCGTAAAAATTTATCTTTTTTTATTTTTGTTATTGTATACAAATTACGTGTACGAGCTTGTTTTTTTTTTAATTTTTTTATTTACCTTTATTTTTTTCGTAACCTTAAAACCTACAAAAAAATACAGATTCAAATAAATTTTAATACCTAAAAATAATAAAGTAAGCCTTGAAATTTAGACAGATATTTTAAAAATGACATTACGTACATACAATTCAATCATTTGTGTTTGACATTGTTAATTAAAGATTTTTTATTTGAATTTTCTCTTTGCAAAAAGTTTGTACATTTCAATAATTGTAAAAATGCCGTTATTTACAAATGCTGAGTACGCAGACATCGTAATTGTGTACGGATTTTGTAATGGTAACGGAAGGGCTGCTACAGAAGAATACAGAAGACGATTTCCGGATCGGAGAATTCCAAATCACCAAACGTTTGCCGCAACCTTTA
This sequence comes from Kuschelorhynchus macadamiae, assembly GCA_030620095.1. Taxonomy (NCBI): domain Eukaryota; kingdom Metazoa; phylum Arthropoda; class Insecta; order Coleoptera; family Curculionidae; genus Kuschelorhynchus; species Kuschelorhynchus macadamiae. The sequence continues at coordinate 102,765 of JAUTXW010000432.1, forward strand.
ATACATTGCGTGAAAAGGGTAAGTTTCCCTCAACCGATCTTCATGTTGAAAGAGTGGGTGCTAATAACGTGGTCCAAGAAGAGAATATTCTCAACCTTGTGAGGGAAGATCCAACCACAAGCACTAGGCGAATTTCCGCCCAATTAGCGATACCGCAGACAAGAGTATGGAGAACTATAAAAAATGAAAACTGATACCCTTTCCATGTACAAGAGGTACAAAGATTAGAAGAAGGCGAATACTTGCCCTGATTAGCATTTACTAGGTGGGTAATAAATCATCGAAGAACTATTTTTAGAGCACTATTCACTGATGAAGCCCAATTTACAAGGGACGGAGTCTTTAATTCTAGAAACCCTCATGTATGGGCAGATGAAAACCCTCATTCGTTGCGATTGACCAATTCTCAACGAAAGTTTTCAGTGAATGTTTGATGCGGCTTAATTAATAATCATTTAATTGGACCACATATTTTCTCTCAACGACTAACGGCTGTTGTGTATTTGGACTTTCTACAAAACATTTTACCGGGCTTATTAGAAAATGTAAATTTAAGAGGCATATAGTTTCAACACGATGGGGCACCTGCACATTTTGGAATTGATGTTCGAAATTATCTCAATCAACAATTTGCTGATCGGTGGATTGGACGCGGAAGACCACATACTTGGCCAGCTAGGTCGCCAGACTTTAATCCAGCCGACTACTTTTTGTGGGGGTATCTAAAACAAAAAGTTTACAGTGTTAAAATCGAAACTAGAGATCAATTAATAAATAGGATACATTTTTATTGCGACGAGGTTAGACAAAACCCTCAAATGATTCACCGCTCAATTGCAAACCTACAAAAGCGTGCACAAAAATGTAGAGACACCGGTGGTATGCATTTTGAAAATATTTTGTAGCTTTTAAGACGTTATTGTGTTAGGGTAGATTTTAGTCTTTTTTGGGCTACTGAAAATAAAAATTAATTCGACAAGGCTGTGTTTTATTAGTAGAGATAGTTTAATTTCAATCATTGAAATAATTTTATACTTAGTTAAAAGCTTTAATACAGATACCGCTAAAAAAAGGGGTATGTACTATCTAAAGATTTAAATTTCGTACATAAACTTTAGTGTGCCATTCAAGATGGTGGCATATTTTTGTTCACAAATGAATGTAGTTTAAGAAAAAAATTCAAAAATACCGAATTCCGATGTACAGGGTGTCTCAAAACTAACCCCCCTCCCTGTGTGAATTGGCTGGATACGGCCCTGGAACTTTGCTACTGTTCGAACGTCAAAAAGTTATGATATACCAAGAGTGTTTGTGTACAAAATTTAAAAAAAATCTATTAAGCCGTTTAGGAGATACAGGGTGAACAAATTTTTACCAAAATACGAAAATCACCCTGTATCTTGGTAATAAAGCCGAATTAATCAATTTAAATATCCATTTCGATATACCCTAGGGATACCCTATACACCACATAAGTATGTACAGTGGGTCGTGAATCACCCAGTATATATATATATATATATATATATATATATATATATATATATATATATATTGTTTCTTAAACCTTTTAATTATAATTACTTCGAAAATATTTCTTGGGTCTAGGTTTATGCATTGAAACAATAGTGGTTATATTTCGCTCGCCGTTTCGCTTTTGATTAAAAGCATTTTCAAGAGCATTTATTTTAACTAAAACGAGAAAGAAAAAAAAACAATATCAGTTCGATACAAACCGGTTTGTTAAAATTGCCGTTTTGTCAATTATAAAATGTTTGTTTTTATAATTGACAAAACGGCAATTTTAACAAACCGGTTTGTATCGAACTGATATTGTTTTTTTTTCTTTCTCGTTTTAGTTAAAATAAATGCTCTTGAAAATGCTTTTAATCAAAAGCGAAACGTCGAGCGAAATATAACCACTATTGTTTCAATGCATAAACCTAGACCCAAGAAATATTTTCGAAGTAATTATATATATATATATATATATATATATATATATATATGTATATTTATATATGAAACATTGTCTGGCTGGGAAGAAGTGTATGTTGCATAAAGTTGTGCTAAAAAGTTAATAAAAAGGTTAATGCCTTTCCAAATTGTCAAATTATAAATTTAGGTAAATTATTGAAATTCACAAATCCTATATACATATGTATATACCCCTCCAGCCTAGTAAAACTGGACCCCAGCTTTTGGAACTAAATATGTATGTTTAGAAAATGCACTCGCTAATTTAAAGCTCTCTAACATTATAATAATTTTAAGTAACACAAACTAAGGACAGTACTCAACACTCACCAGAAATGATATATTGGTTCAAAAGTTAATATTAAGAAAGATACAGGGTGATTAAGTTAAAATTTTATTTTCGATTTTTTAAAATAATATCCCTGGTTTTTGAGATATTAAAGTGAAAATTTGTCATAATGGATTTTTTATAGCCAGTAATAATAATACGCCTTCAATTTTGATGTAACCTGTAGAGGGCGCTACGAGCTCTACGCAAATCTATGTATTCCTAAATTATTGGTAGAACCTTTTGGGACACCCTGTATTATTGCTTAGTTGTCTGCCTGGCAGTTACAACCGGCTTTGCTTCCTCTACCCTTGGCATTTCTTCTCTTGCTGCAGAAATACATTTTTGATAAAATGGGTTCCTTCCATATTTTCAAAAATGTCTTTCAATGCCGGATCATTAGCGAGTTGTATTAATTGTAAGTACATTTTACCAATAGGATGGTCAGGTAAGAAAAGAGAATCAAGTCACCGGAATCACCAGCCCAATCAATTGCATTTCTGTGGATATACCTCGTGAGAGATATTTGAAATTTCATCAGACCAATATCGGCAGTTATATCTTTAAAAATTTTATTTTAAATTAAAAAATAAATAAATGGATTAAGCCTGCTCTGAAACGGGATCTTTTCTAGAGTTTGCAGGGTGTATTTGAATGTCGTCAGGTGTCGAGAAAAGATTTCTGATTGGCTCTCCAAATCTACGCTTGTTAAATCAAAATCTATTCTAATTTGACAGTATTGGTATGAACTAATGCTAAAGCATGGGAAACATTTAACAATTAAAAAGCTATGGATGGCGTTTGAGGTTTCTAACCACCTTCAAAAATTGAGGGTATTGACCATGTGTCTGAGTGTACGTCCAGGTTTTCTCATCAACCATCTAATATCTAAAGATATTTGTATGGGATTCTTATATATAAGTTGTAGAGCAAAAAAATTCCAGGGTGGTTTTAGAACAGAATACCGCTAAAATATTAGGGACAGGTGTAGTTACAGAAAATGTGCGGAAAAACGAGAATAAACTGGCAAATTGTTTTAATTAATTTTAATTAAAAGTATTCTTGAGGAAAATAAATGATTGGGTTTGCCGTATAACGAAAATAAACCGTTGTCTGTGCACATACCCCCGTATTCACTAAAAAGGTTTTAGAGTTAGACGAGGTCCAGTTCCTATAGTACTTAAAACCCTTAGTTCGCCCGTAATATTTAGCCATCTCACTGTCATTTTGTAATGGAGACATTTAGAAATATTATTTGTTCAATTAATAAAAATGTCATCTTAAACCTATAACTGTCAAGTTTTAACCTCTTTAGTGAATACGAATGATATTGTTCAACTATTATCTTTTTTTATACAGAGGTTACAGTTTTTACTATTCTACTCTATTACTTTACAATAGCAAAATGACATAGCAACGGCCTGTTTTCTACTGCCAAAACTCATACCTCATACAAAATTCTCCCTACCTGGACCAAATCAATAAGATGGTTTTTCAGCGACAAAATTTGGTTGGGGTTAAAATAAAAAATCGATTTTGTCATTTTGACAAGTGTCATCTAGGTCAAATATCCTTGACTACCAATTTAATTACCAATTAAGCATTTTAATTCTTCAAAATGAGTTCGGACGCAGATTCATCCAGATTCGGAAAAGAATCGTTAAAAAATATAGAAAATATAGTTGCTAACAATATACCGATCAGTACCGTAAAAACTAAAAAATCAGTCTGGGAACAGTTTTCCCAGTTTTGTTCGGAGAAGCATTAAAAATTAAAACACGACATAACTCCCGAAGAAGTAGCAAACATGCTGGATGATTACGGCTTCAATATGAGAAAACAAAACGGTGAAGATTACAAAGAATCAAGCATAAAATCAATATGTAACACTACCGCTCAAATTATTCAAGAAAACTATTTAAAAGAGTTTGGAATTAAAATTGATCTTTTTACTGATATTCGCTTTAAATCAGCAAGGTTGGCCCGAGACACTAAGCAAAAATTACTTAAAGCTTCCCAAGAAAAAAGGAAAGTAAGCTCAAAGACTTTCACTACTGAGGAATTACTTTCGATGGCAGGTAGCTATGATAAAGATAACCCAGATGGCCTACAAAAAAATGTTCCAGAAACAATTGAATATGAAGGGAGAATTTACTGGGCTAGTCGAGTATAACACGATTTTTTCTAAAACAACACAAGAAGGAGCAAAAGTCCTAGCAAGCAGTAAGTGGTTGCTAAAAAATAAAAAAAAATAATAAAAATGTATGTGTTGTAAGATTGTTTCTTAGCCTAATGGATAAAAGAGGATCTACCATATCGACAGATAGACTAATTTTAACGGCATACCCGAAATGGCAAAAAAGACCATTAGTACAAAAAAATGCCTTTGGGCGTAAACACTTTGGCAAATTGGACAAAACTCTCTGCAAAAAGATTTGGTCTGGAAACCAAGAAGATTAAGGTAACCAATCATTAACATCGATCTGCACTTGCAAAAAAAGGTATTGGTGAACTTCAAATAATAAAAATGACTGGTCGTTCTAGTTTTCATTCAATTAAACCCTATCTACAACTTGACTCAGAACACCACAAAAGCTTGGTACAAAATATAAGACGCTACACCAGTTTCGTCGCTATAGTCGAATGCGGGTCCAAAGGTCACCAACATTATGAAACAAATCAGAAAACACAGTGAATACCAAAATGTTGTTTGATTCTTTTATCGAGCTATTAAATCTCGATGGGTTATTTACAAATATACAGGGAGAAAGAAAATAGTTTTTTTTATTATATTACGCAATATTATTAAGATAGCCACTTAATTTTATTTTATATATTAAATGCCGAGGGACTAAATAAAAAAATCCGCTAAATATGTATTTGGTTAACATTTTTTGGTTGACAAAAACAAAAATACACAAAATGGCAAGCGCCTTAATAAAGTCGAAAGGCGGTTCGAATCAGTGGAACAATCAGGTATGTTCTGTTTATACAGCCACTTAATGAAAGTGAGATTTTTTTATCAATCTTCAAAAATTATGAGCCCCGCTTGACCTAAAAATCTAACCACTTATACAGTGTCATTTATTTAAATGCGGGCACCCCTGTGCAAAGATAACTGTTTTTTTTTGTATTGTGATAACAAAAAAAATTTATTTTGCAAAAATATTATACACTTTTGTTAAAAACACAAGATAGATAGTTATTACTTCTCTCGTGAGATTTTTTCAGATCTTTACGTTTAAGGGTCCCTAGATGCCGGAAAACATGTTTATATATATATATATATATATATATATAGGAATATATATCCGTCAGTCTGTCTGTATATATATATATATATATAAAATACTACTTATATATATATATATATATATTTATATAAAATATAAGGGCCATGCATGCGATATATATATACAGGCTATATATATATATATTTATATATATATATATATATATATATATATATATATATATATATATATATATATATATATATATATATATATATATATATATATATATATATATATATATATATATATATATATATATATATATATATATATATATATATATATATATATATATATATATATATATATATATATATATATATATATATATATATATATATATATATATATATATATATATATATATATATATATATATATATATATATATATATATATATATATATATATATATATATATATATATATATATATATATATATTATATATATATATATATAGATATATATATATATATATAATATATATATATATATATATATATATATATATATATATATATATATATATATATATATATATATATATATATATATATATATATATATATATATATATATATATATATATATATATATATATATATATATATATATATATATATATATATATATATATATATATATATATATATATATATATATATATTTGTCTTATAATTAATAAAAAAAATCACTTATTTTAAACATGCTTTAAAATTGGAACAGGTATTCTATAATTATTTATTTATTGCCTGCAAAATTACAAATGTACTAAAAAAGTAAGCAAAAAAATGGTGTCAAATCTAATTAAAAAAATTTAAATTAAAATTCACTGGCTAATATCCAGGATCCAGTGGCAAAAGCTCTGAGAATCGGTATAAGGAATGTACAGAAACATGTGCATGAAAAAAAACATAATTTACTTCCGAAGAAGATTAAGAAATGTACACGAAAAAATCAGGCAAAAGGCTTAAGTTACAATGCAAAAAGGGATATTCATAATGCAATTTATGATTTATACACGTCAAAGACTAATGTAATCCTTCAGAAACTTTTAATATTACAGACTAAAAAATATCATCATCAATTAAAAAATCCTCATCTTCTGAGTCGTCCTCAAATGGTGCAATGATCATTGGTGCTATTTCGACATCTTGAACTCGTTCTTGATTCCACCAATCCCATATTAATATCTCCATATGTTCCACAGATTTCTTCCAGTACTCCGACGTAATATAATTTAATGAATCTTGCCAAAGAATTTGCACTTCCTCTGATGTAAGACCATCGTTCACGTGTTTTCCGTAATATGATTTTGCCCCAGCCCATATTAATTCTATTGCGTTAAACTGGCAATGGTATGGCGGCAGTCGTAAAACCTCATGTCCATTTTCCCGTAATATTTCATCTACGGCATATATTGTTGGCTTTTTAATAGATTTTGCCAATAAAAGAAGTTCTAGTTTCACCATATTGGGTAAAGGATTTTGTTTTATTAGCCAGTTATAAATATCACTTTTCTTCCAGGATGAAGTAGGTTGTTTATTTAAGATTCTTGAATGATAAGATGCATTGTCCAGAATGATTAAAGATGGAGCATCTAAATTTGGAATCAGTTGTTCTTTTAACCACTTTCCAAACAGTTCACAGTTCATATTATCACGGTAGTCCATACTTTTGGATGTTGAAGAAAACTTGCACCTGGGAGAAATCCTGTTGAAAAACCTGCATGCAAAGTGATGAACCGTTTTCCCGTCCCACATCTCTTTTTTCTCTTGACACTTTTTACAGACTCGTCCTGCGAAGATTTCGAACCACTTCCACTAGAAAATATCCGAGTCTCGTCTAAAAATACCCCTTTTCTAAATTTTGAATTAACATTTTCCGTGTATTTCTTTAAAAACTGGATACGCTGACTTACTATGTGTGGCAACTCGCATAAAAATCTTCGATTACAGTCCTTTTTATATCGAAAACCCAACATTTTTGTTAATTTTGACAACGATTTTAGTCCAATTTCCAATATGCCTCGATTTTTTAAAGCTTCTTTTAAAACTATATTAGTTTTTGATGTGTAAAATAAGTATTTCTGTTACTCATTTTGTCACTGACTTGTCAATCTGACTTTGAAGTGACATCGCTCAAAGATTTTTGCAACTGCTGGTATTTATATGTTTATCCTGTTTTTTCATATGAAAATGTCATTGGTCTATCTAATTCATCTTTCGGATTTTATGCGGAGGATATGATTACATGTAATAAAAGAAAAACAAACTTAAAAAGTTTGTCGTTGATAAATCGTATGACCCGCACGATAACACTGCTTTTGACTATACAAACTCAGTTACCAAGAGATGTTACACTACCTTTTAAGCCACAGATTTAATTTTCAACTTTACAATCTTCACCGATATCAGCTAGAATAAAGGATGGTCAAATACAGATACCTATTATACTAACTACACTTTCAATATTGTTAATAATAAATAAAATTATTTTCATGGTTATTCCAAAATAAAGTTGTTAATATTTTATTTCTTTTGATTTCACTGTTTTATTTGATATTATAAGACATTGTTGTTCTCGTGAAATAGTCATGTCCAATACCAGGCGAGAAAAAATTTTGAAGGTAAAATTTTCCTGTTGTGTATTCAAATTTGTAGCTTTTTGGTAATTTCGCTTATGGCATTTTTTAAAACCACTCGCCTTTATTACAAAAATGTCTTTCGCGAAATCACCAAGCAACAAACTTTCATAAACAATCGGAAAATTTTCTCTCTTGTGGTATTATATATGACAAAACCCTAATAAAACCATAAGTAGCTTTCCAATTTTTTTCTCGTCTTGTATAAAATGAGGCCTAATTTTTCTATGCTAAAGGGAGCAGAGGCTACACTACAGCGGCCTTAGGGAAGGCGATACGTATCTGAAATCACTTAAGCGTGTGCCATCGAAAAGAAAGATCTTTGCGGGGCCGCGTTACTTTCGATTCCTCAAGCATACTTCTGGGGCGTTACACGCAGACGAATCCGGAGGGATGCTGCAAATCGAGATGAAGAATCCGCGAAAGAAACACGGGTGTCGGTACAAATATTAAAACAAAAAGTTGCTTTTAATTTTTTTTCCATTTAGAATATTTTATATAAACTTTGTTTTTTTTTCAGGAAATATCAGATTAACTAAAAATATTTTTTTATAGACACAAGACATTAAAGAACATATCTAAACAAAGATTTGCTTTGTATATGTTTTTTTTGAATAAAATAAGTTCTAAACTTGAGAAGCTTATATAACAAATTCTGTTTTGGCTTGTACTATTAGTCTTCAGAAGACTGAACAATGGTCAGAAAACGTACAATCAACAACACCCTTATTTACAACTTTATTGCAGTTTGTAAAAATAAGATCAAATAAAGACTGAGTTCTATTAGTAATTCTAGTCGGCTCTAAAATAATTTGTTGTAAATTAAATGATTCTACATTTTGCAACAGCTGCCTTGTTAAAGTGCATTCATAGTTTAAGATATCGGTGTTAAAATTGCCAGCGCAACATATGTTTTCATATGAGGAAGAAATATTAATTAAAGTGTCTTGAAATATTGAAAATATTGACCAAAAGTAGTAAGTAATAGTATATTAGCTCTATTTAATAAGCATGTTCCTATTAAACGGCTTAGTGAGCGCCATAAATCTCTCCAGCCATGGATCATAGAAAACATCAAACACATGCAAAAATTAAGAGATAAAGCTTTTCGTGATTTTAAATCTAGTAAACTACCTAGCAAATGGGATTATTATAAACAGCTGGGGAATTTAACAAATAAATCTGTTAAATTAAAGAAAAAACTTATTATTGACATACATTTCAAAATAGCTCTATAAAAGATAAATGGAGCTTAATGTGCTAAGACCAATAAACACAAAAGAAATTCCACAGGCTCTTGAAGATACGAATAATTTTAATACATTTTTTATAAATTCAACCAAAACAAATAATTCTTTAAATAACGATCTTATAAATTTTTCCTTATATAACACGTTTAATAAGCATACTTCCAACGTTTTCAAAAATTTTAGAAAGACTACTGGAAACTCAGATTCGCACAAATAATATTTTACCAACGAAACAATCGGGATTTTGCCCTGGACATAGTTGCGCAACGGCCATGGCGAATGTTACTGACGATATCTTTTCTGCTTCAGATAACAACGAAGTGACAGCGTTAATTTTATTGGATTTTAGTAAAGCTTTCGATTTTTTAAATCATAAAATATTAATTTCTTTTCGATAAATGCGTCAAACATTATTAAATCATTTCTCTCGGATAGATTTCAACGTGTGAAAATTGATAACAATTCTGATTTTCTTAAAGTTGATTCTGGGATTCCTCAGGGCAGCATTTTGGGTCCTCTTTTATATAGTATCTACACAAGTACTTTCCATACATATTTTAAATACTGTCAGTATCATCTTTACGCCGACGATACCCTACTGTATTTATTTTTTAAACCTTCTGACTATGAAGAAGCCAACATTAAAATTAACTCCGATTTAAACGAACTACTTAAAATATCCTCTAAATATATGCCAAATTTGAATCCGTCTAGGTCTATTGTTCTTTTATTTGGTAATAAAAATATTCTTAAAGATATAAAGCAACATGTCGATATAAAAATGGGTAACCAACATTTAAATATAGTTGAAAGCGCAAAAAGTTTAGGTCGCGTTTTAGATTCACATCTTCGATTTAGTTCACATATTTCTTATATGCTGAAAAAAACATACTGCTCTCTCAAATCGTTATACCCGCATAGCAATTATCTTGACCAATCTACTAAAAAGGAGCTCTGCGATTCATTAATATTGTCACATTTTAATCATTGCGATCATATATATGGTCCGTGATTGGATAGTTATGATTTACGTAGAGAACAGACAGGTATACAGCAGTCTGAAATGCGTGCTTTTATTTACCTCATTTTTATGATTTTCAATTTTGTATTTATATACTGGGTGGTGCAACCAAGATGGGGTGGACGATTGTGGGCAAACGGAGAGGAATTTGAAAAAAAAATTGGGATATGATTGATAGTCAGGAACGCTGTGTTTTAAAATTATACCCATTATACAGGGTGGTCTGAAAAGTTCGTGGTGAACCAAACTTGTGTTTTTTTAAATGGGATACCCGGTATATTATTATTTTAGTTGATTCTCCTATTCGTTGCGATCATTTTGATATAAGGTTAGTTGGGTCTAAAATTTATACCAAGGGAATGGGACGAGGTTAAAGTGGAAAGAAGGGTTATACTCCGGCCAGTTTTTGAAAACAATTGAAGCAGGTATGGAAAAACCAAATATTCTATAAAACGTATTGTATCTAGGACTACAATAATCGCTTGTAAGTTGTTCAAAATTATTCACTGTTATACAGGGCGGTCAAGTTTTGCAAATTTACCTTGGATTGAATTTTTTTTAAATGGAACACCCTATATATTTTGCTTTCATGTTAAAGATAACATTAGAGCTTTCAGAAAATACCATATTTGATACCTTTCTGACCAACAGTTTTTCAGTAAATTAGCTGTGAAATCAAAATTTCTTCATTTTAACACGAATTACTCTGAATTCACGTTGTTAAAATTGACAATTTAATATTAGGAGGCATCATAGAGATTTCAAGAAACAGGAAATGTTGCTTTCAAAAAAACGTAAAGTAATTAATAAACCAGTTACCAATGAAGATAATGCTTTGACAGTCTTAATAACAGATCTTTTTTTACAAAAAAAATAAATTTAATATAAATCAACAAAAACAATGTAATTAAAACTTATAAAAGATGTTCAACTAAACCACCGTTTTGCTGAAGGCACATTTCGAGTCTATCCATAAATGAAAGTTTCACTTTTCTCAAAGTCAGGTCTGAAATGTTGCGAAAACTGCTTATTATTCTCAACTTCATATCTTCCACTGTGGTTGGAACCTCTTTATAAACTTCTTCTTTAACACGTCTCCATAAAAAGAAATCTAGTGGCGTTAAATCGGGTGACCTCGCAGGCCACTTGACTGGTCCACCTCGCCCAATCCAATGCTCTCCTTTCCAATTATTGAGAAAATGTCTTACATGCCTATGGTAATGCGGGGGTGCTCCATCATGTTGGAACCATAAGGAATTTCTTAACATTAAAGGTAAGTCTTCGAGCAATACGGGCAACTCATTTATCAAAAAATTTAAATAGACTTCTCCCGTTAAATGCTCTTCAAAGAAATATGGTCCTATAACATGAGAGCCAATTATACGTCCCCAAACATTAATTGACCGTTTATTTTGATGGTCCACCTGACGAATCCAATGTGGATTTTCGGTTGAATAATAGTGCATATTATGTTTGTTAACCAAGCCGTTGCTTTTAAAAGTTGCTTCATCTGAAAACAGCACACTATCTACAAAACCTGGATTATCCAAAATTGTATTTAAAAACCAAATTGAAAACTCTTGTCGTTGGACGTAATCGCGATCATACAGTTCTTGGTGTAATTCAATGTGGTAGGCATGATATTTATGTTGTTTCAGAATCCGTTTAATACTAGTGCGTTCAATATCAGTAGCTCTCTCACTTTCCCTGGTACTTGTGTGTGGATTTTCTTGCACTGTTAATAACACTGTCAAAGCATTATCTTCATTGGTAACTGGTTTATTAATTACTTTACGTTTCTTAAAAGCAACATTGCCTGTTTCTTGAAACCTCTCTAATAAACTTGCAAAAGCTTCAGCTCTGGGTCTTTTTTCGGCATCGGGATATCGTACCGTATAAGCCCTGCTTGCTAGTAAAGGGTTTTTTTGACACTTGCCCAATATAAAAGTCATGTTTATCAACTCTGGAGTACTCAAACTCATTGTTACTTAACAATTTCTCGGCTTATCGTCAAAAAACAACGGTAATTGATGCCAATTCTCTGACACTGCGGTTTTGACAAGAATGTCAATATTTCTTTTCATTTATGATTATATCATGGCCTCCTTATATTATAGGTAGTCAATTTAAGTAACGTAAATAATACCGTTTCTCTTAGAATAAGTAAATTTTGGTTTCACGGTTAATTTACTAAAAAACTGTTGGTTAGAAAGATATCAAATAGGGTATTTTCTGAAAGCTGGCAATGTTATCTTTAATATGACAGTAAAATATATGGGGTGTTCCATTTAAAAAAATTCAATCCAAGGTAAATTTGCAAAACTTGACCACCCTGTATAACAGTGAATAATTTTGAACGACTTACAAGCGATTATTGTAATCCTAGATACAATACATTTTATAGAATATTTGGTTTTTCCATACCTGCTTCAATTGTTTTCAAAAAATGGCCGGAGTATAACCCTTTTTTCCACTTTAACCTCGTCCCATTCCCTTGGTATAAATTTTAGACCCAACAAACCTCATATCAAAATGATCGTAACGAATAGGAGAATCAACTAAAATAATAATATACTGGGTGTCCCATTTAAAAAAACACAAGTTTGGTTCACCACGAACTTTTCAGACCACCCTGTATAATGGGTATAATTTTAAAACACAGCGTTCTTGACTATCAATCATATCCCAAAAATCTTGGTTGCACCACCCTGTATGTATACATATGGTAAATAGTAAACGTTATTATTATTATTATATTTACAAAAGAGACCATATTTTTTCTCGTCTCCAATAAAACGAGATCTAATTTTCATATTTTCCTATATTAAAAATGAAGGGAACTCGAAAGGGAACTAGAATGTCCTCAGGGAGGGCCGATATGTATCCGAAATCACTTAAGCGTGAGCCATCGAAATGAAAGATCTTTACAGATCCGCGTTACTTTCGATTCCTCAAGCACACTTCTGCGGTGTTATGCAGACGAATCCGGAGGGATGCTGCAAGTCGAGATGAAGAATCCCGCGAAAGACAAGCGCGAATGCCGGGGCTACGGCGCCGCGCATTCGAATCGCCGTCAAAGCTGCGATAGTACGCTGCCGACCGTGTTCGAGCGCGTTGACGGGACAAACGTCTAACTTCACGCGATGAAAGTCCCGCGAGGGACAACTTTACGCGCCATGTAATCTATATATGAATGATATACGCAAATCGCACAACTTCCGCGTGTCCCGACTTACCCCAACTCCTTGCACGTTCAACGTACTTTGATAAACTATTAGCAATTAGTCCCCCTGGATGTGTTACTGTTGTTGTCCTTAGAAAAATATTTACGTAGATTTGTTGGTGTTAAATTAATTGTAAATAAAGAACTTTATCAAACTTTTTAACAAAAAAAGCTAAAATCTTTAATAAATATATTTAAATAAATTGTCGTTTATAAAAGAGTGTGTTTCTAACACTTCCGAGTTATTGAGTGTTGTTACTAGTGTGATAAATCTAGTGGGTGTGAGTGATACTTTGATTACGATGTCCAATCTTAAGGATTAACTTGCGTTTAGACCTGAAGATGCTTTTAGCAATGTGGGTGTTCAAAGCGGTCCTGTTGTGTTTTTCGCCGACTGTTTATTGTTTGTATAACAGCATTCGAAGCATCGACGAGGGAGGAATCCAGAGTAACGAGCTGGATAGACCAAGTAAGTGAAGGTCGAATATTACAAGTGAATTTTAATATTCTTTTAACTTAGACAACATTGGTTATTGTTTTTGCATTTTTAAAAGTTTTGGAAACAGAAAACTTGTGACTGTTTTTCTAAGTTAGTAAAGAAAAATTAGCCAAGCGATATATTGTATACTGTTAAAAAAAGGTGAGAAGTATTTAGAATTTAGATCTTACTTACAAAGCCGACAATTAATCGTTTTGATTATAAATAAAACCTGACAAAGCACCAGGGTTCAATTTAAGTAAATTTAAAATGTTTAATTTTTATACATGAAATGCCCATCAAACTGCCAGTTGCCCAAATTTCAGATTAAAATTGCTTTAGAGTTGGAGGAAATTCTGATTTATCGGAAGTCTTGTTTTCGTTAAAAAAATATTAAATAAATTAATTCCTGGAAAACGGCAACAGATATGTATAGGTAAGTATTCAGAAAAGTTTCTCAAAACACCTGTAATTTCAGAAGAAGTGAAACATAAAGGGCATTTCTTTTAAAATAGCGATGTTGCCACCTGTTTTGGGTAGAAGCGGCAACACTGTAAACGTGAAAATATTTTAAAATGGTAGAACAAGGCAATTTATGGGAGTAAGCGAAATTTTAAAAAGATCAATCCTCCCATCCTCCTGAAACCTCTAAGGTTCCATCCCCGTGAATCACCCCGTATATATATATATATATATATATATATATATATATATATATATATATATATATATATATATATATATATATATATATATATATATATATATATATATATATATATATATATATATATATATATATATATATATATATATATATATATATATATATATATATATATATATGTATATATATATATTAATATATATATATATATATATATATATATATATATATATATATATATATATATATATATATATATATATATATAAACTCGTTAATAAAAAACATTCAAAGCATCAGAGAAAGGAAAAACTTCAACACCGGGAATCGCTAAACATACTTGAATATCGACCATAGAATCTAATGATCAGAAGCTAAAATCCTTACAAGGAATAACATTGGTTGAGGAAGAATTTTCAAGATGCACCATATAATTAATATATGAATGATATAAGATATAACCCCTTGCACGTTCAACGTGATAAACTATTAGCAATTAGTCCCTCTGGATGTGTCTTATCGTTTTTATTCTTAGAAAAATATAATAATAAAAAAAGCTATAATAAATATATTTAAATAAATTGTCGTTTATAAAAGAGTGTGCTTCTAACACTTTCGAGTTGTTGAGTGTTGTTACTAGTGTGATAAATTTAGTGGATGTGAGTGATACTTTGATTACGATGTCGAATCTTAGGGATTAACTTACGTTTAGGACTGAAGATGCTTTTAGCAATGTAGGTGTTCAAGGCGGTCCTGTTGTGTTTTTCGCCGACTGTTTATTGTTTGTATAACAGCATTCGAAGCATCGACGAGGAAGGAATCCAGAGTAACGAGCTGTATAGACCGAATAAGTGAAGGTCGAATATTACAAGTGAATCTGATTATTCCTTTAACTTTATGTAATTGGACAATACTGGTTATTGCTTTGCTTTTAAAAGTTAAAAAAAGTTTAGAAAGACAAAATTTGTGAATATTAAGTTTTGTTCTAAGTTAGTGAATAAAAAGTTACAAATCTTGCCAAGCGATATGTTGAATACTGTATTTTCTGAAATTTGAAAGGCATTTGATGGCATCGAAGTGGATATTTTGCTGCAAAATTTTGAAAGGAACAATGATTTAGAATTTAGATCTTACTTACAAAACTAACAGTTAATCGTCTAACATGAACCTAATATGGTGCAAACACAGTGGCGTAGCTACGGTGCGGGGGAGTTTACGTGGTCAGGTGGCCCGGCGATAATTGCAGATGAGCTCAAGGGGATTATAAGAATATGTATGAACTTTTTTTTAGTTATTATATATATTCCAGCTATATTTTGGGAGCTAAATTTACTGACAAGTAAAAGACTTTTTTTTTCATCAGTTATTTTCCTGTTTTGAGAGGGTGCCATTTACCCAAAACCGCGGGGGGTGTCACAATTTGTTGCTACGCCACTGTATAAACAAAAAACCTCACATTTGTACCCATAGATGGCACCTCTTACTCTATGGGTTAAAATCTCACTGTCAATAATGTCATCGTTTCTATCCACCATACCCGAGACCATACCGTTGTGTGTTTTCCGTCATCTCTGCCACACGACTGCATTGGCCTGACGAGCCCCATATAGGGCGAAACGTCGTCAATTTTGCCGGTAGCGATGATGGAAAGCGCTTAAAGGCGAATAGGTATGATCCATGATTTTTGGACCCTATACTGGAAGGATATATATATATATATATATATATATATATATATATATATATATATATATATATATATATATATATATATATATATATATATATATATATATATATATATATATATATATATATATATATATATATATATATATATATATATATATATATATATATATATATATATATATATATATATATATATATATATATATATATATATCTGCTTCCGGAAATTGTACAAATATTGCAAATGTACGACCACTACACTCCTGTTTCCAGTCAGTTGGTAACTATCAAAGAATTATTAAGGAGTTTTTTGATAATTCAATCTTAGTAGTGTGGATGTGGTTCGTAAGCAGTATGGGTTTCCAGGTTCGTCAACAATCACAGAATCGAAAACGACAAAAAATACGATAGAAAGGATTTTATATTATTGACTAATCAAGAAGAGTGTAATGCGGAAAGTTCTTGTTTGAATTGATAAACTAACACGGTGGTGAAATTAACTGAAACGACGTTTCTCACTTCGTGGAGACCTTCAAAACGTATTTGGGAAAGGTATTGGATACAGATGAACTTTTTTGATGAAGTTGGAATATGACATAATCTATTAACTAGTGAAAAAATCATCCAATGGAATAAAAAAAAGAAGAATAGTAAACATAGGTATTTTAAAACTATTTGTGTCTTGAAGCAGATACTTGTAAATTAATAAATTTACAATTGTTTTATGAGCTTCTTTTCTATCTTCCTGGTAACAGCGCCGCTACTGAACGCTAATTTTCCATCTCTAATAATCATGAAGTTTAAAAAAGTCTGAAATAAGCGTTTCCACTTTGTAGACAGTGATGCAGTTCTATACAAATTTTAAAGCGAAGAGAGTAAACCGGCATCAATATCGAGTTCGGAAAAATATGATTGAAACACAAAATCAAAAGCCAAAAGAGATAGATATCCAAGTAAATTATTGGAAAATTCTTAATACAATTTAAATAATTTAATATATTATTGTTTGAAAAGTTTAAGTTTTAAGCAAGAACATTTATTCTGAACAGTTTATTTTACGAAATGGTCAATTCTCAAAAAAATACTATTTTCTCTTAAAAAATTATGGTCACCGTATACCTACGCTTCTTACAACTTCTGCTACTCGTTCTTTTGACGGTGCTTTATTTAGATATTCGTCCGCGATAGAAGCAAAGCAAATCAACGTCACATTGCTAACTATATATTTACCTAAATAGTGTCTTAATCATTTTTGTATTAACCAGTTGTTTTTTTATAATCCTGAAGCTTAATCAAATATTTTAAATTGTAGAGAAAATCTGAGGTTTACTTAACTGGAAAGTGGTAAAACGTACCGTTTGAGTTTTAGTCCAAAAATAAAGCAGATTTTTACAAGAATATCTATTAATTTTTTGTATAGATACCTGCCGCTTGTACACTTATGTGGCTATAAAAGGGATTAAATTCAGTATAGGAGGGTGCTAAAGCTATTAAAAAGTATTAATACTAATATTTTTATTCAGTTGGGAAAAAGCCGAAAACAAGTAGACCTAAATCCTGTTTCTGGCAAAATTGAGCCAAATATTATTGCAATAAAACGGCGACACCGGCGATTGATGTGGTAAATTTATAAAAGTGCCTGAAGGATTTTGAAAACCAAATCATTGCCTCTTTTTTTTGCGACAAATTGGTCAATAACTCTTTCATTTAAATAAGGAATAAACCAAAACTAAATGACAATCATGATAAAGCGTTAAGCCTGTCTTGACACAAGGTACTTCTTGGAAATGTCTCAGAGCAGAAAATGTTCTCTCCGTTTCTCTTCCGTCATGAGCATATAACATGTACCTTTAACAATTTGATATCGGACTTGGGCTAGCCGAACAGTGACCCAATGTTAAGAACGGTTTCCACGTGTGATGTTGACCATATACATTATATCTATTGCAGTTTATATTTATATACATTCTAACAGAGTCTCTAATTTTTCGTTTATAATATCCTGGAATCAACGCTACGACCTTGGCTTCTTTTACATTTATGATATGTCCAGTGGTGTGCTGGTGTTCAGCTACAGCAGGATTGAACAATTTGTTTCTTTTTTACACATCGTTCATGTTTCTTAGTCTAGTAGACATTGAGCATCTTCTTTTTTTCTAGGTACATTTCTCCACTGGAGTAAGTCGTTTTATATACCACTTCTGTTCGAAAAGTTACTTCTTTCAGTGATCGCGAGCATTGTCCAATCTTTTTATGTATATTTTGTCTGTAATGCAATGTATGCAGGGGAGAATAACACTCCCTAAAGATGGCTCTGTATCATTATCCTTTCGTGGAGTTGGATTACCATTAGCTGGTTGCACAAAACTTTTAATCACGTAATAAATTTAACTGACGTTTAGAATCATTTTTGACATTGGTATTCTTATGTGGTCTTTCACACTATGAGCCGTCTGATTAGTTAATGCTTAGTTAACTGCTTTGTGCAACCCACCATTATAACTTTCAATTGAACGCGTAATATCTTCAGTGCAATATCCTTCGGTCAATTTCGATGTTTCTGATGTTAAGTAATCTTGATCATAAATCGAAGTGGCCCTGAATACTACAGGGTTCTTTGCGACCTAGGAAACAAAAAAATAATAGAAAGTCAGGGGATTTTATACTAAACCTGGAAAAATAACAAAATTAATATTTCCACCAGAGTTGCTTGATTGTATTTAACCAAAATTACTTGGTCGCGTTTGTATAACTATAATTATATTTAACAGATATATAATTTATTTAACATCCCTTGTAATACTTAAAATTATTTTGCGGCTCTTACATAAGAAATATATTTAACGTCCCCCGTATATTCAGACTTGCCCACCGGCGCACTATGGTATAGAAGGTCCTTCTTTTGGCCAAAAATAGTGTTTTACGTAGAAATAAAAAATTACTTAAAAATTATATTAATATAGGTAAAAACTAAGAAATAAACAAACAAAAATATTCTGCCCCCCTCCCTCCCCCATCCCCCCCACCACGACCCGAAACCTTTCAAAGCTAGTGTTTTACTTAGAAATGGAGGGGGGAGGAAAACTAGATGTAAACCAAGTAAACAAAACAAAAATATTTCGCCCCCCCCCTCCCATTACCAATAAAAAAATGTCAATTGTAGTTAAGCAACAACTACATTTTATTAGAAAAGTAATATCTTAATAATTATAAAATAATAACTATGTACTAAGTATGAAGTTCGGAAGCTAACTCAAGAGTATTTAACTCTTCCAAATATAACAAATGTTCAAAATCTTCCAAGTTTAAGTCCTTGGAATTTTCAAGGTTTAGTACTTGAAAATCAACTGTTTCAACAGGTTTTAATAGTTCAATGACTCCTAAAGGTAATTTTTTTGATTTTAATTTTGATTTTCTACTATGTACACTAATATTTGATATTATAGGATCTGATGTGTCTAAAGCCCTACAGAAAACATCTTTTAAATTACTAATTCTGTCAGTTTTTCTTGCGTGATGCAACCTATCTTGCCTATAATATTTATTTCGCGATTCAGCTGCATCTTCTCCCAAGTATCCTAATGGCAGCAAGCAATTATCTAAAATTTGTTTTCCGTGGACAAGGACCTTGTGTATTGGGGCGGGCATAGGAAACCATGAATATAATTTTAGAAATAGAGCACCCGTTTCAAAACAATGGGCCTCAAATTTATTACCATCAATTGGAAGCTGACATGCCATAGCAATCAAAATCGTTCGAAACTTTATTATGAGCTCTACAGACACCTCGGTTATTTCAGCAAATGCATCTGGCTTCTCAAACGCACGCCTTGCCGTGTTTCCGTCGTTTGTTGATCCGTAGCTCTGTTTTGGCTTGTCAACATGTAGACCTAAATTTTCATAAAACTTTTTTTGAACTAATGCCTTTTTTTGAGCTACAAGTTGCTTGTTAGTTTCTCCTCGTACTTGCCAAACTTTTAGTTCGATTCTATATGCGATGTGCAAGATACATTCTAGGAATCTTATCCAGCAGTGTAAAGGGCTGATCCCATATTGAAGACTGTCTGGCTTGGGAATAAATTTAACTGATTTAAAATCAGAAATTTTAAGGAAATCAGCCGGTGTTGCCCCACAAATAGGGCACGCTTGTGATGACTTTGTATTTGTTAATGTAGCTAGTGTCTTTCCGTCAATAAGAGTCATACATAAATGACACTTTACTTTCAATACAAAATTTTGAACGTTAAAGACAAACATGTCTAGATTTTGAATTTGCACATCTAAATTCTGTTTTTCTTTTAAAACATGGTCTTTAGTTTCTTTGACAAACTCAATTTTGATAGGTCTGCAGAACCGAACGGACTGTGGTGTAGGGTTATTCCATATCACGATATTGTCATTGCTAATTAACCTAAGAGGTATTAAGGTCGTTGCAAAAATGCTGGAATCATTTCCACAAAAGTTGGCAAAGTTTTGCTTGTAAAGGGATTGGCTGGAGCTGCCGTCAAAGCCGTAACTTTGAGTCATGGTAGTGGTTATGCAGTTTTGTGAGGTACTGGTAAATAAATTAAAAAATACATCCTGCTGAAGTAAAACAATTCGGCTAATGGTATGGCTCAGCAAATCTTTAAGCGAAACTGAAGCTGTAGTTTCTGTTACATTAATAGTGAGTGGTCTGCATTCTTCTTTACTTTTTAATATTTTTTCGTATGCCGGAAATATATCGGAATTGCGTTCTTTGTTGCCCATTCGTATATTTAAGTACTGCTGTTTTGTAAAACCGTTGTCTAAAATAAATGCCAGAGCCTCTTGGGGACTGTACGAAACTGGTTTTTTTAATGACAACGAATTTATTATTTCTGTTGGTTTTGAAGGATCCTTAGCAGCTTCTTTTAAAAGTAAACTAAGATCTCGTTTTCCCCTTTGTTTAGCAGCAACAGTGGCAGCCTTTATCATTAAGTTTGAATTATGATCGTGTTGTCTGGATAAATTTAGAGCGTCTCTGCGTTGAGATCTCAAAGACTTTTCATTGAAGTTTAAGCTTGGACGACCTCTTAAGGTCTCGGTAAGTAAATTACCGCTTGTTTTGGGTAGTTTTTTAAAATAAGTGTAGTTGGTCAACCATGAACTAAACTTTTTTTTAAATTTGTTTTGATCTCTTCCAACTCTTTGCCATTTTGTAAATATATGTGTGCTTAAATTGCGAAAATCTTGTTTAAAATTCTTATAATAAACTTTTTTATCTTCAAATGGTTGCATTTTTTCCAGAATAAACTTAGTCAAGGCAGTAATTTTTAAATTGTGATTTTTTTCAGACACCCAATTATTGAAAAGTTCTTTGTTTGGAAATCGATATCCATCTAAAAAAAACAGGATTTGAAAATAAACAAAATCATAAACAATATTTGGTTAAAATCGGTTTAGCGCTTTTTGAGTTATCGTGTTCTAGACAGAAAGACGGATAGCTAGACAGACAACATGAAAAAATGTTGTAGTTAGGTCTTTTATAACCCAAATATCTCATTTTAAGTAAAAATATAAAAACTTTTTTTTGACGATCCCAGTACGAGTCCCAGTAGCCTTCCATACCTGTTGGTATCGATGGCCAAAAAAAACTAAGTTATAGGCTAAAAACTGTCTTTATTTTAAAACAACCGGTTGTGTATAGTTGAAAATTTATATAAAAAAGAAATTTAGACCGGCTATGTCTAATACACTTAAAATAAAATGCATCTAAAAGCTTTTAGAAGATAAATGGGCCAGAGGGGCAGGTGGGGGCAAAAATTTTTATATGTTCAAAAAAATAGATATCATGATGAAAGTGATTTCATGAAAGGTTTGCTTGAATCTGCTTGACATTTTTTTATAGCGCTCATTAAAATGTAATAAAATATTTTTTTACATATTTTTTGCCCTTATTTGGAAAAAAATCCATAAATAATAAAGTTACAATTTATAATACGTTTTTTTAAACTAAAGTAATACACATACGTTTTCTTAAAATGCTCATTGTCAAAAACTTTTTAAATGATCAATCACTCTCGAAATAATCGTGTTCACATTTGACACAAAATATGTCTGGTTAGAAAACTTTTGCTTTACCTGTCAGGCAAAGCCAACTTTGCATTGGAATATCTCCTTGACTACTTTGAATTTGTTTGAAATGATGCTGGATATTTAAGAAGCAATCCTTTGCTAGCCAAAATTATCTTGTTGGGTATTTTTATTCTAACTTCGAAAATATGCCTTTTTGGCCATTTAAAACACTGCTTAGACCAAAGTGCGGCGCTACTCCCAATAACAGTAACTCGGGCGACTAGAAAATCGGCTTAAGTAGTGTGACTCTAGTGAGAGCATATTATGTTTTAAAAGATTCACCTACCAGGACAACTAGTTTTACGGCTCTTACAAATTATGACAAATTCCCCTATAAATTTTGTAAAATTAGATGGGTAGAAAATGTTCGAGTCTGTAAAATGGCTTTGGACATTTTATCTCTCCTTAAACTTTGGATGGAAGATAAAGCCACTAACCTTCCATCAAATGTTTCAGTTACTAAGACAAAAAAGGCTTCAAAGGATACATTTTTAAGACCAAGACTCACATTTTTTCACACATTGTCGCCATTTTAGAACCATTAAAAGATATTTGAGAGATAAATCTATGGTTCCTTTTTCTGTATGATGATCTATTACAAATACTAAACGAATTATTCAAAAAAATCTTAAAAACACAAGTTATGGATAAAGGTCTCCAACAAATTTTAAAAGTATATTTTGTTAGCTAACTAATAAGACTGATGTTCGTTGTGCCACTTAAACAACATTAAAAGACCTAATGTTCCTGAAGGACAAACTCATTTTTTGTCGGAATGTGAGACATTTTCGATAAATCAAGTAAAGAAGTTAATATATTAACTTTAACTAAAGTTATTTTTTGATATAATTTATTATATTTTTTATAATGAAGTTTTAGGTAACTTTTGTTTAAATAAACTAAATTTCGAGGGGTAAACCACTTGGGAAGTCTGGTGAACACGCGTTAGCATGTCTCTATGCGAAGTCTTTAAAAGTCTGGAAAATCATAGTAGATCTGGGAAGTCTGGTATGCATGATGTCTGCCAGTGGTTTACCCCTCGCTAAATTTATTTCAAATCTAATTTCCCTGATCTCAACTAAATATGTTTTATTCCAATTACTTACTATGATGTTAAAAATTACGTGTTAAGTTACATTTTTTTGTTAAAAAAGACTGATTTTTTAAGATAAGACGATATGTTAAACATGCTTTCAACATAAGACTCGATTTAAGTTTAAAGTTACTTTTCTTTAAAAAAGACTGATTTCGTTTTAAGTTAAGCGTTGATTACTATTTTTCATATGTAAAGTATGTTTGTATTTTCGTAAAATAAAAAAGTATATTCAAAATAGCTCTTTCTTTTATTATACCTACCAAACTACCTATACCGAAAATAATAAAAGTATTAATAATATAATAGTCTAGCCTCTTGACATATGTATATACTTAGGGTATATATGGTCTTGAACCTAATAAAAAAAAATCAGGCGTATACTGGATTTTATTTTACGCCTGTTAAGAAATGTTTTTGGGGTTTATAGGTCCTTAAGATCATAACTTGGGTATATGTCAAGAGGGATATTGGTGTATGATATGTTTACTAAAATCGTTAATCCCACAGCCTATACAGGGTGTCCCAGATTTAGTCATACCACTACAGGCAACTCGAAAACTAGAAGAGATACAAGGGCAGTTATATTAGAGAAAAGTTGTATATTAAAAAGTCTTTTAATATGCTGTTTTTAGTTTTTAAATTCAACTTTCGGTTTGACTGGAAACGATATCAAATTTGTATGTATATTATTAAATATTTGAAAAGATCTTTTCATCCTAATTATATACATAGCCGGGGATGTATATTTATACCTTAAAAAATTGACGAACCAATCGACAAAAAGCGCGCAATAAAATGTGTTAGAAAGAAAATTGATTTTCATGCATTTTTGTATGGCAAAAAATATTCTCTTTTTTTTAATGGCACGGTTTTTGTCGATTTGCTCGGCTATTGTTCAAGATAGATATACAAACCCGGGTATATTTAAAGTCAGGAGAAAAGGACCTTCTTAAATATCTAATAATATACAGGGTATTACCCTCAAAATAACAAACTGATGTAATGTTTTCGGTCAAAAAGAAAGTTGAATTTTAAAACTGAAAATAGCATATTAAAAGACTTTAAAATATACAGCTTTCCTTTAATTTAACTGACTTCGTATCTCTTCTAGTTTCTGAGTAGCCCGTAGTGGTACGACCAAATCTAAGACACTCATATAAATTTAAAAAATAAAGGATTTAGTAATCCAAAACAAATTTGTTTATTTATATTTAATGATTTTATTGGTAAAAGCAAAAAACACTTATTAATCGTTATATATTATACAAATAACAATAACAATAAATCTTGTTGACCAATAACATAAATTTGTTTATAGTTATCAAAATGATTAATATATATATATTTACATATATAAAATGAATATATTGTGAAGAAATATTTACATTTTCAGTGATAAATAATATTTATTGTTTATTAATAAATATTTTTTTATATATCCAAAAAGTAAATCTAAACTTTAAAGAAATAAACCCTTAATAACTAGTACTAAAATTTAGTAACTAAAAACAAATATTTGTTACCAAGTCTGTAAACAAATTTTGTTATAACTTTAAACAAATATTTATTAAGCCATATTTAAACTAGAAATTTGTTAATAGTTATGGGTTCTAGCTTATGATAAACAAACTGTTCTTTCGGTGTAGAACATTGTTGCCTTAAATATAAGTTTATTTAATATGTATTAGAACCAAACATTATGCTTGATCAAGGAGTTTCACATGTGTCCCCAAAATACGTATTTGTACGAAAAAGAAATAATTTCCGCAGAAATTGCAGAAAAAAAGTGTCTAACGGTCTAGCCAGTATCTAACAGATACCGAATTTATACACTTTTTGCAAAACACATAATCAAACTACTCGATTGTATACATGTTTCTACAATTTCTTGGGACAAAATAACTAATTTAAAAATTGTGGTATGTTATTAAGTTAATTTTGATCCTCTCTCATAGAAAAGAACCGTTGAGTCGGGGTTTTCCATAAAGAAAAAATATTTTACTTAAAAATCTGTTGGAGAAGTTCATTATCTGCAATTTGACTGCAACTTTATCATTTAGAAAATAAAAAGAAAAAACTAGAAAACGAAGCAGCATCCATGGAAATGGAAATACCGGAACTGAGACGAGAAATTTAAAATACTTATTTTCTATTTTTTCTATATATAAATAATATTTAAATTTAATTTTTAATAATGACATGTCGCAAGTATATATTATTTTTTTGTTTGTAAATGCGTTGTATAACTGCAAATTTTTACTTAATTTTAAAGACAACAGAATATACTTTTAAAAATGTATACCTCTTCCGGTTAAAGTAACCCTGCTTGCTGTATTACTATAGCATTTTTTTTAATATTCTTTTTACAATTTCATTTAAATTTAGTTTCATTAGTTTTGTCGACCTTTTTATAAGAAATGTAAATTCTCAAAATATAACCTGGAATTTCCGCAAAATTATCAGGGAAAACCTGGAAGTGAAAGAACCTTGTACTAGTGAGTTAATAACCGATTTCTTTTGTGCTGGGTGGTGGTGGGAATTTGCATTTCTATATATATATCTATTTGTATTCGTCGGTTTTCCGTACCCAGAAAGTCCTACTGTACCATTTTCTCTCCTTTGAACAAATACATCTAGAAAGCAATTCGATCCCCACCGTAAATCACTTCGAGATCATTCAGATCACGTGGAGTAAAGATCCCTGAAGATGTCTCGTGCAATCGAAGGCGAAACGTCGGATAGTAATTCCTATTTGACACGGTCTAATCCCAACGAACATGATTTCTTAATGTAAATTCAATTTGTTGTATCTATCTAATTTTACATTTCCTATTTATTCCGTAATTTTCTTACTTAAACCTTTATCTACACTAATTTAATTTTTTGGCTTTCAATCTTTCCTCAACACACCACCGAGCTCTCACCAGATCTTCAGAAGTCCCAAACCCACAAAACAACTGCTACAATACCGAAAAGCGGTTGTTATTTTTTATTAAGAATCAAATTATGGAATTCTTGACCCAGATTTTCTAATAACCCAATAAAGTAATTATCCAAATACCATTAACTAACTAGCATGCCTCTTTAGAGATGAAACATAAGTATCGTAAAAGAGAAATTTTATGACGGTTTCGAAACATCCACACCTATAAGGTTAATAAAAACTAATAATTTAATAGCAAACATAAAAATAGTTTTTACGTACTTATGAAATTTCTTTTTATTTTAGAATTACAGAAATAAATATAGTTTGCGTTTCGTTTTAATAATAGTTAAGTTCTTTGACTCTTCGGAAAAGTAATTGAAATGGCGCCGAAGCCAGCACTTCAACAATGAGGTTTCGGTTTTGACTGCTTACAAAAATGCAATTATATTTTCAGACGCGGCATTTACAGCTTCGTTTGAGGAGTAACGCTTTTAATGCAAATTTATTACATTTTATTTTCCATGAAAGTATAAAATAAAGAGGTGATTTCTCGACTTCTGCTGAAAGCATTTATAACAATGAAGAACTTTCGATATTTGGGATGCCTAAAATCGTTTCGATTGTTCATTCTGCGTGAAATTTTCTCTCTAGTCAATTACGATTTTAATAGAAATGAATTATCATTTAAGCATGGTGGGTGTCAAACTTAGAGTAAGAATAAAAATAGAGTTCATTATTTACATATTTCGCCACTGCCAAGATTACCTCACAGTATAAGGCCGATCGTGCGACGATGTCACGCCTAGCCAGGAACTCAAATATGTATACCAATTTATATTACAGTAAATATGTTTAAACATGATGCAATAAAATTTTCACACAAAGAATAGTAATATATTTCCAGTATTAGTTTCTAAGCAGTATAAAGAAATTACTTTTATTGCAAAATAGTATAATACAAGCCAAAATACCCAAACCCTCAGATCAAATTACATCAGTAGGGAAAGTTTTAATTAGATATGACAAACTCGATTAACTACTCCACGTACTTGACCATCCCACTATCGTATTAGACCAGCCATGTCAAACTCAAAGTCACTGGTGGGCCAAAAGCATGAAGACCATCGACTAGGTGGGTCGCAAAACCTTATTTTAAAGAAGACAAACTACTGAAAATCTTGAGAAAAAGTATTATTATAGGACAAGTCTGTTTATTAAATTTCCAATAAAAAGGACATTACAAAAAATTACAAACGTTAAATTCTTTTGCCAGATATTTGACATCTTTTGTCTTTAATTAAGTTGTCTATTTGTGGCGCGAATTTATCGGCGGAAATAACTTTTAAAACTGCGTCTAAGTGTGCGTACGTCAATCGCGATCTTGCGGGAGATTTGTTTCTTTTCATCAAAGACAATAGTTGTTCACACTTATAGGTACTTCCAAACATTGACAGGATTTTACAGGCAAATTTTCTCATTTCTTGGTATTGAACAGGCAAGTACTTATAAAAATCGAATGTACCAACACTATCAAATTTTTGTTTTAAATGAGTCTAACGCTGAATCTCAATTACTTCCACTTGCAAGTGAGGGGGAACTTTATCAATATCGATAGTGAAAAGACCAGTAAATTCTCTGCTAACTGTTTGTCTCACAACATCATCTTACACTTGAAAGCTTTCACATGACCATGTATATCTGTAATAACTTGACGTGGTCCTTGCAATTTCGTATTTAAGTCCGACAAGTGTTTTGTGATATCTACCATAAATGAAAGATCGTGTAAAAAAGGTACATCGTATAATAAGCTGACATCTTCTCCTTTTGTCTCCATGAAAACGCGTATTTCTTCTTTGAGTTTCCAAAACCGGTCGAGTACCATAGAACACGAAAGTCAACGCACATCTGCATAATATGGTAAACCAGTTTACTCACTTTCTAAATCACGTAAAAATGCAGAAAACTGTCGCTGATTAAAGCCTCGTGACCTTATGAAGTTTATAATTTTTTTGATTTTGAAACACTTTCCAACTTGATCATTTTGAGCATAAAACTTCTTGGTGGATTATACAATGAATATGATGAAAATCTAGTTTGTCACTGCCCGTTTCTCTGATGTTTGTCTGTAATATTTTAACGAAGTCATTTTTTACTCCAGTCATTGAAGGAGCTCCGTCTGTTGCAATGGAACACAGTTTTGACAAATCTAAATTGTACTTTTGCAGAAGTCCATAAACAGCATTGAAAATATCCTTCCCAGTAGTTGTATCATGTAATGGTACTAATTCCAGTAATTCTTCATACACATTGATATCTGTATCAACCGCACGAATATAATCACTTATATTGGCAGCCAACTCAATAACTCTTTCAGCGACGGTATTCCGGGACAAGGATATATTTTGGAATGCCTTCACGCTCCCAGGACTTATAATTTCCGCGGCCTTCACGAGGCACTCTGTTATAAATTCACCTTCAACAAATGGTTTTGAGTGTTTCGCGATCAACTCCGATAGTACGTAGCTCGCTTGAAGGACAGATTCATTTTCTTGCTTTGGACGTGTAAATATAAGCTGCTGATCTTTCAACCGTGGTTTTAACTTATTTAACTTTTCGTTTCTGACCATGCCTGTATACTTGTCAAACATAGTTTTATGAATATCATAGTGACGTTTTATATTATATAATTTTGGGACACTGACTGTACTATTACAAATCAAACAAATAATTTTTTCTTTCACTTCACAGCAAAACAAACTCTGATTCCCACTTTTCTTGAAAGATACGATGCTCATCTACAAGTTTCCTCTTACTTCCACTTGGTTTTGAAAGAGATATGTTAAAAACTGTATCCAAAATATATTATAATAAGAATTGTTAAGTGTTACAATAAGTCCGCAACTCAACTCGAAACTCTATCGCAACTGACTCATAACTGACTAAACACTGACGTACTGAACTCAATTGAACACGGCTTATATACAGAATGTGATTTCTCGAGTTCTTTCCAGAATGTTCAGATAGCGTCATCTGTGTTTTTGCGCGATAGAATTTCTTGGAACAAGCCAGATAACGTTTGGCTTTAGGTTTTAGGTTTAGTATGTGTAGTCCATGCTCCTAAACATAGATGGCACTATGTACAATTGTACATTTTATTATACCAATCGTTGTTGCAGCGGCGCGCGCTTTCAAAAACGGTTCAACTTGTTAGCGGGCCGCATTATCTGGCTGTTTTCAAAACTGATTTGGTCCGCAGAAAAATGCTCACTGGGCCGCATATTTGATGTGGCTACAGCAAATATTGTTACAGGCTCACATGACCGGCGTTAATTAATTTGCTAAAAATATTTTTACGCAGAAGTTAATTCAATTAAAATTATTATTAGGTACCAAGCCTTTCTTAGCTTCACTACTGCATGTGTTTTAATGTATTATTGTGTAATTGTTGATATGGTTCAAATCTTATAATTATATGTTGCCTTACTTCAAGAAGCAGCTTTTTAAAGGTGCGGTGAGATTAGGAGAACAGTGATTTTTTAAATATTTAATAAATAAGTTTTATTTACTTTATGTTGGAGATTGTGAAACTAGGAGCTTTAGTTGACCTAAAAAATAGCCGTTTAAGTTTGGAATTGTCTAAGTAAACAGCTAGATTTCCTTTTCCAGGGGACTTGTAATACTCACACTGTCAAAAGTCTTGGACCCCCCTGATATTTAACAAATTATTTCATGGGGGGAAAAAATAAATAATGTTCATTAAAATATATTTATTTTTGATTACATTTTTCCATAACAACAAAGTTTTTTCAAAATTGAAATTAATTAAAACCAATAATAAAAAAGTATTGCAATATTTTCATAAATTTAATTAATCAAAAACTAAAAATATTTTACTTTATTTTTGAACTAAACATAATTTAATAATCAGTATGACTTCCTCTTCTATCCACTAACATATTGACACGGCGGTGCATTGAAACAATCAAGTTATTGATTGTCTCCTGAGGAATATTGTTCCATTCTTCTACTGCCGCTACAATTAACTCATCTGCATTTTGTGGTGCATTGAGGCGACGATGAACTGCTCTAGAGACAAAATCCCACATGTTTTCTATAGGATTTTGATCTGGTGAGTTCGCTGGCCAAGGCAGTCTGGTAATTTGCCCTTCTTCAAGTACTCTTTCAACGATTCTTGCCCGATGTGGCCGGGCGTTATCGTCCATAAAGATAAAATTCTCGCCTAGTTCGTTGCGCAGAGGGTTGATTATGGGTCTGATAACATTATCAATGTATACCTGACTTGTCATATTCTGGCGGATAGGGATTAATGGGGTTCGGCGGTTGTACATAATTCCCCCCCAAAACATTACTGATTCTCCTTGATAGGGAGCAACTTCTCGGGGAAAATTGAGTCTTTGTTGACGTCCTGGTTCCCTCCAAACCCTTTGCCTACGGTCATCACTCTGCAGTGCAATTCTGGTCTCATCCGTAAACAAGACCCAACGCCATTGCTGCAAAAGCCATGCGCTATGGTGCCTTGCCCATTGTAAACGCGCAACTCTGTGTCGTGGAAGTAGAGTAGGGACTCTTAGATACCTTCTTGAATGAATATTTGCTCTATAGAGTCTTCTTCTTATTGTTGATGTCGATAAACCACGGCGAAATGCACGTTGGAAGTGATTTCTAAGAGCTGGAGCTGGATCGTGTCGATGTCTACGGGCATAATTGACGACATACCGATCCTCCCTTTCGTTTAGAATCCTTGGCCGTCCACTACGCTGTCTTCTTTCGATAGTGCCAGTTTCTTCAAATCTTTGAATAGTTCTTATGATTGATGACCGTGGAATCTGCAACAGCCTGTGTATATGGTGATTAGAATGCCCAGCTTCATGTAAAGCAACAATTCTTGCCCTATCAAACCCAGAAATTTCATGACCGGGCATTTTAAAGCAGACAGAAGGCAAATTCTCTTATTTGAATCAAAAATAAAATACACACTTTTACGTTTTAACGTCGGAAACCACACTAATTCATTTTATCTGTACATGTTTATGATTTTGTTTATCAACAAAATAACTTTACTTTTTGCCTAGCAACGAAAAAAAACCTAAATATGAAATAGCCCAAAAAATACTGGGGGTCCAAGACTTTTGACAGTGTATGTATATAATGGAAGATACTTTATTCACTTATTTTGTGTCACATAACGTATTGACCAATCCGGTTCAGTATAATAGAACGTTGATCCTCAGAAGCAAAATTATATGCATAGCGGACGAGTTCGACTAATAATTGTCTTTCCGATAAAAAAAATATCTATACGTATATTAAAATTATAAATATTCTCAATAATTACCTAGGTGCTATTCCGCACCTTACGCCCAAAAAAACGTACTGCAATTTCGAAAATCACTAGATTTTGGATAAAATCTGGGAAAATAATAAGGTTTCGGATGATTTCGAGCTTCTGTTAATGTTCATTTGAGTTGGGCCAATTTTTTATTTAAGTATTGTGAGGTAAAGGAGTTTAAATGGTGATTCTTTGTAATTCTGTGTAATTAAAAGTAAAAATGTGTTCGTAAACATTGTTCTAAACTGGTTAGAATTTAAGATTTATGGTACTGAAATTTAAAAAAAATCTAATATTTTTAAATTCAGCTGTTAACACGTAATAACAATATGACAATTGGCTATTCTATTTTTGTCTTATAGCTCTCGCTTCTTTTTCTATCCTCGCAAGAGGAGAGTATTCTAGTTGCAAAAAAAACATGTTTTCTCAGTTCCTTCGGTTTGTCTGTATGTGTGTCCGCGACAAAGCTCAAGAACTAATTTACATATATTTACTTCAAGTTTTGGTTAAATATTAAAGGTCATATCAAGAAGACGTGGTAACATTTTGGTAAAGATCCAATATCGCAGATCAAAACTGCGGCTATTGAAATGTTAAAAAATTATTACTTAAAAACTGCTTATCCATTTTATCCAAATTTTGCAGAAAAATTAAATGTGGCTTGACCGTCAATTGGAAAGTTTTACTACAAATCCAAAATGGCGGCCTAATAAAATATTATAAAAGTTAATGCAAAAAACCATTGCGTCGATTATGTTAAAATTTTAGTCAAAAATCAAATATTATATAGGGATGAACTGGTAAAAGTTTTGAGACTAATTCAAAATGGTGACATAATTAAATGTTTAAAAATATCTGAAAAAAGCACTTATCGGATTGATTGATTGATGACATCGCCATTTTGAATATTTATTACTAAAAATGTATGAATTGCATTCTTAATATCGATTTTCAATCAAATCTATTCTGATTTTTTTAAATATTTACTAAAAATGTATGATATGTGCCCTCAAATACCCCCAGATGCCTATTTTCATTCAGTCAAATCTATACAAATATTTAAATTCCGCCGCCATGTTGGCACTACCATCTTGAATTTTTAGATTGCACAAAATTGATGTTCAGTCTTAAATACCCCCAAATGCCGAAATTTAATCAAATCTGCAAAAATTTTAAAATTAGTCTGCGATGTTGGGGCCGCCATTTTTAATTCTCAAATATTGATTAAAATTTCATAACTTTTATTCTTAAACACACTTCTAGATACCAATATTTCAGCCCAGTCTGTACATATGACAAAATTCGTTCGCTATATTGGTGCCGCCATTTTGAATTTTGCTGTGCATTCTTAAATAATCGGCACAAATGTTAAATACCGCTATTTTAAATTTTTAAATGCTGACACTCTTAAATTTTCCTAGGCGCCGATTTTCAGTTTAATCTACACAAGAAACAAAAGTCGGCGGCAGTATTGGCTCCGCCATTTTGATTGATTTTTTTATATTCGAAAGTGTATGCATGTCAAATTTGAAAATAATAAGTAATGTGAAAGTGGTAAAAAATGCATTACAAGATTTAAACCAGACCTACAAACATACAATCTGACGAGTAGGAAGCCAATAAAAGCGTATTAAAATCATTGTTTTTTAGTTTAAAACTCGTTTAATAATATAAAACTAATTTCGTTTTAAACTTACCTAACTTAATAGTTTGATTTTAGATTGTGAAGTGCAGGGGAACGATTATTTCTTTAAATTTGTAGGTAATTAATTCAAGAAATGGAAAACAATTTCGTTTTTCCAGATGCGATTTCGTGACAGGTTAAATCTTAGTCTAATTTCACAATTTAATTTAAAAAATATTAGAAGTTTACTATGTCGTAGATCTTATTATTGACATTAATAAAATCCGCACACAATTGTGAAAACACTAAAAATGATGCCATAGAACGGTAAATATACCTATTTGCCTAATTAATGAATAGATAATTATTATTGTTATTCTTTTGTTAGTGTTAATGAGGCATGGCCCATTTTCGTACAACAAATATCTTAAAAGATCGTCATTTTGTTTCGCCATATTGAATTCATACCAATATTTTACAAGTTTTTTTTATCAGAGTAATGTTTGTGGAAAATTAAATAAAATTAGAGTTAATCGAGTAAGTAGATTTTTAACTATATCGGAACAGACCAACCGACCGAGAGAAACGGAAAAACATGAAGATCTGGAAAAACCTGAGTCGATGATTTTTTCACAATTAATGATATTTCCTTATACGGGAAGTAAAAAGTTGCGCCGCCATTGGCAGTCGTCACCAAATGGCCATGTGCTTGGACATGGACCATCCCCACTTCTTGTGATTTATGAATGAATTGTGATCTCTACTTTAATTCTTAGTTAGTTAGTTAGTAGTAGATAGGGGGAGGTCTAGAGACCTGACTGATCCTTGAATCTGCATGTCCTTACTATGTAAGTCTGCATATCCTTCCATGCAAGATCCTTAACTTCGTCCCTATGCAAGGACCGTAGTGCCGAAAATATGTCATCGCAGTCTCGCTCGCGTTTCACATCTGCACAGGAAGTGAAGCGGAGTTTCCTCCTCTTCCTGACACTCCGTGCAGATAGAATCTTCCTCAATGCCTAACATAAAGAGGTGTCTCCTCAATCGACAGTGCCCCGTTACTATT